>VUQG01045795.1:63370-82747 GCA_015106755.1 Etia nguti
GATGGGGGGGTGTGGGGGGGGGGGGGGGGGGGGGGTACACTACAAATGTTATGGATAGTGATTCATGACTAATGCCTGATGTTGGAATATTACTTCAAAATCTCCTGTCACTTTTTACAGTGTACATTTCTAAAATTCTGGCTTCAGCCTTCACTGCCTTCATACTAGAGACCAGTACAACTAAATAAAGTTCTCTTTGCATCATTCCACACTACTCCACCATTGCCACATCAAACTCTAACAAGTTAATTAATGAATTTGTCACTCATTATTACTGTAATGACTTTGCACATGAAGAACTAAAGGGATGTGTGAATGTCCATGAGACGGTTACTTTTGGGATCACAACTTTAATGTCAGGATGCATGTATACACAAGCACATAGGTCTAAAGTACATGAAAAAAAACACACAAATACAATGGTTTACATACACATAATCTTTATCCAAATAAACACACCAAGTAAACCCTTATACAAACAAAGTTGTGTCATGCAAATTAATTTGCCAGCTATCTCATATCAGACTGATGGAGAGAGAGGGAGCGAAAGTGATGGCTGGAAAGCCCAAGGGAAGAAAACACACCATTTTCCAGCTGATTAATTTTTCCAATTTCATCGAGATACGGCCATAACCTGCTTCAATTAAAACACCACTCTGGAGACAGTCACTGCGTGTGTGTGTGTGTGTGTGTGTGTGTGTGTGTGTGTGTGTAGAGCTGATGGTTGTATTTTATTGAGTGGAAAATTGAATCAAATTGTTTCTTTCAAACAGTCTGTTATCCTCTTCTCCTCAGTCTTTTCTCCTTCCCACCTTCTATTTCTTTTTCTATTCCTCCTTCCTTCCTACTTTCCTGTATTACTTTATATTGTTCCATGTTTTTGTCTCTTCATTTCTGGCTCTGATTGGTTCTTTCTTTCTTTCTGCAGAATAAAAACAACTTCTAAATGACAAAAGCCTCAAGGTTGCGTCAGGTTAGCGCAGATTTTTACAGTATACCTCCAAAATGACTGTCAGTAAGTTTAAATGTAAAAGAACCAACTGATTTTATTTTTTAATCTAATTGTTGCAGAGTCAGTTCACTAAGAAGAATCCTGTTGCATGGACTTCAGGTATTTGGAAAAAATGTGGATGATGTATATAATCAGAATATTATATCCATTCTAGGAGTGTGAAAACTATTGATTTCCCCACATCTAAAAAAGATGGCTTCTGCACTGTGCGTTCAAACAATTTGGCCAGAGAGCAGTTGTTTTGTTTTGTTTTGTTTTCATTTGTTGGTTTGTTTGGTACAGATGGATATCTGTACCACATTTTGTGGCAATCCAGCCATGTCTGTACAAATTTCACAGTAGTTGAGTAGCAGAGATATCAAACACAGATTTACTAAGGGCCACACTGTACAATGGGAATCACTGTGGCCTGACATATATGTGTATATGTATATCACTATCACATATTACTCTCCAATAAATGATCTGCGGCAAATCTGTAATGTTGTTCTTTTCTACTAGATATATTTCACTGGCTACAGTAAGATATTTTTTCTATATGATTTGTGAAGTGCTAATTTTCCAGGTTATCTATGTTTCACGCTGGAGTGGGACAAGAAATCGTTCCTGTCATTGTTGGACCAGGTGACCCACCATGATCGGTCAAAACAGCACAGATGGCCCAGTTAAATATGTGTACATATGCATGCAATTAAAACAATAGTAACACTGAGTAGTACATGCAAAAAAAGAAGAAGAAAAATTAGTCACATTATTTTCTGTTTAAAAATACATTTCTAAGAATAATTGTTTTTGTTGTTGGTGTTTTGGTTGGGATGGTTGGTTTTCTTGCCTGTCCCATTCGGCACTTTACCACTGTATTTATTGTTTTAACTTTTAAGTTATTACAATCTGAACAGAAATGACCGGGGGATAGGAAAGGGAAAGACGTAGACAATTGAAGTTCAAGAAAAGGAGAGGGAAAGAAAAACAGAGGGGAACAGGGACAGAGAGAAAAGACACTAAAAATCTGCTAGATCAACTGCTGGAAAAAAAAGAAGAAAACAAGCAAAAGGAGAACAACACAGTAGGGAGACCACAGCAACAACTTAGATAAGCATAAGTAACAGTAAATAATAAATATTGAATGTTACTGAGCAGCACGCAAGACCGACAACGCACGATATGCTTTGAGGCAGCAGGCAAGGAAGATAGTGTGTCTGTGAACACCCGTGTGGGCACCTGTGTGCGTAAGCTAAAAATTCAAAAGGTTTCTCCATGTAACTGTCTGATAGAGGGTGTGGGTAACCATAGCCCTGCCCCCAGGACATGTAGCAGGCATGGAGGAAATCCAGGCCCCAGACATCTAGAGGCTCCCCAGAGCCCGAGAGCCAAAGGGAGGACCACCGGAGGGGCAGCCGCGCCACCCTCCTAGAAAAGAGCTAAGGAGATGGTATTCCATATATGTGGGATGATATTTTTAAAAGCCTGTATGATAGCAGGACTTACAGGTGAGTAAGTAAGTAATTCTACCCCAACAATCTGGCCCAACTAGCAGATATTTTAAAAATGTTTTATATAACATCATCTTTGCATGTGCAGAACAAATAAAGGCTACATCTTAGCGATTAGGAGTGGCTAATGGTCAAAGTACACATTCATTTTACTTCTTTTCATTTATTCTAATGTCCCTCATTTTGTTTTCTTGTCATGTTAATTACACCTTCCTCACCATTTGTTGTACTGCAGCCCCTCCTTTACACTTCTCCACAGCTAGTGCTAGCAACAGCAGCCTCCTGAAACTGCCAAGGTGTGTTAGCAGTTCTTTGTAGTACTACTGTTGACAGTGCAGTAGCAGCCACCCAGACAGCTAACATATCGGGGAATTTGACAGAATATGCATATGTTTCTAGTTTTGTTTTCTTTTTCTCTCTTAGCTCCACCATTTTGCTTTTGTTTTTCCATCTTTATCAAGCACTTCTTCCACACTAAACTCTGTTCTACAAGGTGCATGAGTGCACGGGGATGGTAGTGGAGGGCTCGGTAGCATTAAGAGATTTGATTGGGCAGTGTCAGTGTTAGCAATTAAATTGAAGGAATGGGCTGCTGTCAGTGCTTGTATGGTCAATGTGCTGCAGCCCTTGAAGCAGACCTATGTCCTGTATAATTATATCGATAAAGAAAAAAAAAATATATATATATATATATTTACCTATCATGCCACATTACCAGTCCAGGCCTAGCTGTAGTGCAGAGACACAAGTAACCATAAATTATCACACATTAACAGAATAATAATGCAATAGTATTTCACTGAACAGAAGTCAGGAACACACTTCTCGAATCAGATAATTCTATTTAAATTGCTCAATTCAGTAAATTTAATTAGTAAAAACGGCTACGGCTATAATTCCCTGTTTTTTCTTCTTTTGTTTGTTTGTTTGTTTGTTTGTTTGTTTTTATGCCAGTAATCATTTTTAGATGAAAGGCAAAGTTGTCAACTAAGGCAAGCAACCTTGGTTCCAAAGCTGCATTTACAAACGCTACAGGTGCAACACACAGACACAGACATTTACCTGCTAATTGGTAAAAAAACTGATAAACTAGAATTTCATTCACTAAAACTAAAACCCAATATAAGTAAAATCCATTAAACAGTAAACACATTAACTTGCGCTGTTAATGCCTGCATCCAAGCAGGACACAGTCCTCAGTCTCCTCAATGTATCTCAGGGTTTCTCTCTCTCTCTCTCATACCTCCTCACTGACAGGGTCATGAATCTTCATTAAGATAAGAATAAAGGCTCTCACACATTCATGCATACACCAAAGTCACTTTGAAGAAAGAGTAGGAGGACAGAAGAGAACTGAGGAACAGTGAGGAGAAAAAGGAAAAGAAGCAGGAAAGCTTAAAAATGTTCCACAGATTACTAGGAATGAAGAGAAGATGAGGAAAGGAAGAATGAGAAAGGAGAGAGTGGAAGTCTATGGTTATGGAAGTTCTAAATCTAAATAGTCATACCATCTTTGTCAAGCTTTTGGAAGTAGCTGATCCCTGGAACTGTGGCTTGTTGTGTGTGAATAGTGTAAATATGTTTCCTGTGAACTGCTGTGAATTGTGATTTGGGGGGGGGGGTATTAATTAATTACTTTATTTACTTGTTGTATTTATTTGCTGTAAAATACTTTGGTTTTTGATTTGCTATATAAATAAAATGTACTTAGTTACTCACCTGGCTAAAAAACTGTGAGTCAACTGTCCAATTAATTTCAGCCTCTGAAAATAGATAGGCTATGTATAAAAATGGTCATAATTCCTAAAAAAAAGTTAAAGGAATACTTTTGTTAAACTCCTTGAATTAAAGCTAAGCATGTGTACCTCAATCACATCTTGATTGCTTGACTTGACTTGTCTGGCAATATTTAAAAAGAAAACAAAATGTGTCACTATCCAAGGGATCCAAACATCTTCTCCTTCTTATGGCTACTTTCTCCAGCTTTAACATTTGAAACAACCCTAATCATTACTGTTATAGTTTGTATTGCTCTGAGGCTAGGCTATTTTAACAATAAACACATTGTAAGGCAGCAAAGGGAAATAAGTCCAACATTTTTCATTTTTGTTCCTGCAGCAGTTCCCAGGGTTGTTGATACTGTGAAAAAAATACTATGTGTTTTCATATGGACTACGCATCTGTATTTATGCTCACAAAGCTATTTAATGGTATTTTCCTTGTGTTTGTGTGTGTGTGTGTGTGTGTGTGTGTGTGTGTGTGTGTGTGTGTGTGTGTGAGTATTTTTGCCTCCTGCTGTGCTGTAACTGTCTTTCTGGGAACAGGCTTATCCGGCAAAGTCCCCCCTCTCAGGGTTCACAGCAGAGGTCAGAGGTGAAGTGTCAGAAAGGTCATTTCCTTGGTGATAATTCTCCGATTCAGACACAAGGGACATTTTTCACACTGTGAGAATCATACAAAATCGTACACACCGGTGACTTGGCACAGCATGGGGGCAAGTAAGTATACATATCTATCTGTCTCCAGATAGATATTTTCTTTGCTTTTGCTGCAGCAAGAATACTGACAGAGACTAGAAAGAGAGAGCATATTTCTCCTATACTGACTTTTCTTCATTGGCTCACTGTTAATTCCAGAATCAAATTTGAAATACATTTTATCTCATACAATGACTTAAATAACTGATTTCATGGCACAAAGTCACCCCATTAGAGCACTTCGTTCTCACACTACAGGCTTACTTGTTGTTCCTAGAGTATTTAAAAGTAGGGGAGGCAGAGCCTTCAGTTTTCAGGCTCCTCTTCTGTAGAACCAGCTTCCAGTTTGGATTCAAAAGACAGACACTATCTCTACTTTTAAGATTAGGCTTAAAACTCTGAATCCCCTCTTTTTCACACTGCAATAAGTCTAGGCTGCTGGGGGCTTTGCTCATTTATGCACCACTCTGCATTTATTCATTAGTTTTTATTTAATTATTATTTAATCGAGCTCTCTTCCAGCGTGTCTTTGTCCTGTCTTGCTTCCCTCACCCACAACCAATCGTGGCAGATGGCCGCCCCTCCTTGAGCCTGGTTTCACTCCTTGAGAGGTTTCTTCCTGTTAAAAGGGAGTTTTTCCTTCCCACTTATTTACATTATTTAATACCTTAATTAAGATTTAGTGTCTCTAATCAGTTCTTCAAAATATTTTGATAAAGAAAATGCTGTCCTTCAAGTATGTTTCAAGTAATTTTTAGCAGTTATAGTTTCATTGTTGTTGTTATTTTGCACTTTTGTTTTTGGTGTATTGTTTCTTTGTGAAAATTGTTGGTGGTAGCCAACCATTGTAACCACAGTGCCATTCGCTGGTGAAAAAAACAACAGTAGATGAGAGCGAGCAAGATATTGTACAAGCATAAATAGCAAAAAAAACTTGAGTGAGGGAAAGAAATTAAACAACATACCAATTTGGGAATAGATACATTTTTAATTTAAATCTTTGAGGGTGATGGTGTCCGATTTTCAGCCTTTGCAGATAAAATATGTTTTGCTCGAGTAGAATGAGGATTTGGTGAGTCAAAGGTGTTTTTCTTTGCTGGCAGTTAGCATGCTATTGTGTTCTTTAAGCTGTTTAAGCCACTGATAGCTAAGATGACAGTAAGTGTATTTTATATCGGGTCATTTATTTTAGTCGACTCATATCGATCAGAGATAGAGAACAGCAGCTATAAGAAATCCAGGTTAACCCCTTAAGGAACTAATATAGGTTAACTTATAGTTTAAACAAATCAGGATTTCAAAGCTGAACTGGAAAGCGAGAGAATTTTTTGTATTGTTTTCTTTTGTGTGTTTGTCTTCTTGTTTAATTCCTTCTGGGTTCTGGATACAACAACTAAGGTCCACTTGAAATTGTATATTTCTTTGTCTTCCATTTTCCATTCCATTGAATAAGCTGAAGGCTCTCCCTCCTGTTCTACTTTTAAATACTCTAGGAATCACAAGTAAGCCAGCAGTCTGAGAGCGAAGTGCTCTGTTCGGGTGATATGGTACTATGAGGCCTGTAAGATAAGATGGGCCTGATACTACGTAGTAAGAGTCTTCTTTTTTTTTGCCAGTTAAGCATCCAATTTAGATTTGTCTAACCACAGAACAGGTTTCTACTTTTCCTCAGTCCTTTTTAAAAAAAGCTTCCCAAAGGATTTAGCAGTGTTTCTGAGTCACCTTTACATACAGCTTCTTCTTTGAATGAGTTGTAACCAGCATTTGTTGATGGCACAATGACTTGCATTCACACGGAAGCATTCCTAACCTCTGCAGTGATTTTCATGCAGTACCACCCGTCAGCCTTAAGATCAGAGGCATCCATCCACTGATTTTCCTTTTTTACATACACACAAAGCAATTTCTCCACATTCTCAGAATCTTTTGATGATATTAAATACTGTAGATAATGAAATATTCACAGTCTTCACAACTGCTTCACAAATATTATAAAAATGTTCATTGTTCACTGGTAATTTTGAGATGATCCACAAAATCTAAACAAAACAGATATTTATGAGACAAAGGCTACGTTCACACTGCAGGTCTTAATGCTCAATACCGATTTTTTGATCAAATCCGATTTTTTTTGTCGTGTTGTTCACACGACAAATAAAATGTGACAGCAAACGCGTTCTAGTGTAAACGGTTCACGGCCCTAAAAGCAGCCTGCGTGCGCAAAAGATGATGTCACACCAAACGCGCTCTGTTTAAGGAAGTAAAAATGGTGGCTACAGAGCTAGTAGGTGTTGTTGCAGCAGTCTATCAATTTCTGCACAGTCGTAACCTACAGAATTTTGACAAATTAATTAGAGAAAGAAGGACACTGAGAAAAAAGAGAGCCCGTGCTTTAACAATGGCCTTGTTTGGAGCAGTGGCTGCTACCTCCGTGCAGAGGTATATATTGGCAATGCACTTGAACACAGCCCGGTTACGGTACCGGTACCTTCAAGTTTAGCTTGAATAGAACTGTCTCCCCATATGCTAATCAAGTCCAAAACCTCAGTTTCTGTCCATTGACTCGATCCGTCTCCAGTTTCCACCGCCATGCTTTCTCGTTTGTCTTCTCCGGCGCCGATAATTGGCATCTGTCTTGTCTCAGTGACGTAAAAGACGGGTTTTATGCGACATGACCATTCAAACAGCAGTCGCATTCTAAAACATCAGATATGTATCGGATTCAGTACCACATACGAAAGTGACCTAGGTCGGATTTTTTTATAAATATCGGATTTGTGCTGTTCACACTGTCATACCATGATCGAATATGGGTCGCATACGGTCAAAAAAGTCGGATTTGATGTGCTTTCGCCTGCAGTGTGAACGTAGCCAAAGAGCTCTAAGGTAGCTACAGTATACATTCTAATTGTTAGAAAAGAGAAAAAATGTTTAAGAAAAGAGCTACACGTGTGACTTTTCTATTCATTTTTGACTACATAATTAAATTTAGGCTACGTGTTTTTGTCATATTTTGTTAAATGTGTTCCCAAGCCAAACATTCATGCACGCACACACAGAGCGCAAGACAGACAAAACAGACACACATACACAGGGTCCGATTTATTCCTCATCTTGTTCCTATATTCCTTCACCTCCTTCCACTTTTCCTCCCTTTCAGCCTTCTCTCCATGTGATCCACCCATCAATCCTCCTCCACAAGAATTCCTCCTCCACTGCCCCCACATCTTCTACCCATTCCTTCTGTCTGACCCTTTGACCAGAACCACACAGACAAGCATTTATGCAGCAAAAGCAACTTTCATATTCTAGTGATTAAGCTAAAGCTTGACTCCAACAGTACCTTATTATTTTCTTCCACAGAACAGAATGTAGTACTTGAGCTTGAATGTAATGTTTTAACATGATTTAATGGTTTTCATTTGTACATGAGAGTATATGTCAGCTAAATGTGGGTGTAAAATTGGGGACTCTCCTCAGGGTGGAGGTATGGACTCCCATAGCGGGTGATGTATTACACTGAAACAATGCACTATATTGTACTTTTTTGTGTAAACACTTCCCTTTTAAAGTTCAAGTAACTGTACTACATGACCGCTTCTTTATATTGTGGAAAAAAGTGATAACACATAAATTAATATTATTAATTACACTTCTTTACACTAAAAAAGGGGAGCATTGGCAGTAGCAACATTCTGGTTAATGTAAGTCTACAGGAAGTGAAAGGAAGTCTATATGATGTCCTCTGAAGTAATGGAAACATTACTATGTGTAGCGTTAATAGGCTCACTGTTTGAGGTCTCATGGTGTTAGTGATATTAAGAGGCATAATTGAGTTGCTCAACAGACCGAGGACCAATCAGCATTCTGTGTGTCACCCTGCAGAGAGACAGGGAGACTGAACGCCACACACAATGCACTCACACACACTAAGCCAATACATCAGGGTTAAACTGGCCGAACTCATTTTTCTGAAAAGGTCATTGTTAAAAACCTAACTCTCACAGAGATATTACTCTTATCATTTCTACTTGTCACATTTCTCTCTGCATCCGAGGCTCTTTTTTTTTGTGCAAAATATCTGTAATTTCAATAACAATCTATGTGTGTGTGTGTGTGTGTGTGTGTGTGTTTATAGAAGTTGGTTACCAGTTCTGTGTGTTATGCAAAATACATACCATGGTAAATGTATTTAATCTAAAGGGTTTAAGTGAGTGAAATGAATGCCCAAATTTTTTTATTTTTTTTTTTTAAACAAGGGAGAGAGGAAAAGGGGGGTGTGCAGACAGGGATGGAGTAAAAGAAGGGGGGATGAGCTCAGCTGTGTCCTCATCTCATTTTCAATCTCAAACCAATTAATTGGGCTGAATTACTCTCACAGCGGACACACATGCACTACGCTCAGATTTTGTAACCTAAGGATAATGTGTGTGCTCGCTCTCCCACGTGCACATGTACTATTTCCCATTTGAAGCACAAGATAAGCAAGTACACATGCACACACCCTGCTGAGAGCGCAGCGGCAGTCAGCACAGTCGGACATGAAATACTGTCCAGTAGCATCATCCATCTGCTGTGCTTACACCTCCTTCACCCTTTCTTCTTGTTCCCTCTCTCCTTCTCTATTTATCTGTCTTCCCCATCATTACTCTCTCTTCCTCTCATCACCACTGCTGTCAGTAAATTACATATTCCCTTTAAAAAATTGTCTTTAGAAAGTGGTGAACACAGATGGAAAAGACAAAAATAAAATGACACCATTACACTGAGCTCACGTGTGAATTTTTCTCATTTTGAGGGAGGGAAATGTGACAGCAAAACAGAAAGTCTATCACCTTGTTTCCATAACAACACACTTAATTTGCCCACCTTGTTGGTGTTTTGTTGCTAGTGAGTTAAAAAAAAGGTGACTGTGTTCCTTCATGGCTATTACGGTTAAATTCAATTGATTTGTATTTGCAGTCAGCATTAAAAAAAAAAACATCTTGAAGCAACTGTTGTCATTTGACACTATATAAATAAACTACAGGTAATAATATGTAGCTAACGCCATATTGTCAGCCAGAAAGAACATAATGAAAACCTTACAAGAGGCCTTAATTCCACCCATAATGTTTAGAAACTTTATATTAGGTATTTTATGTTGTGAAATCCTGAAATGTAATTTAAAAACAACTTACAATCTAATTCTTTTGTTAACAAAAGAATAAAGCGCTACAAGATTCACTGGAAATCCTAAAACTTGTTAGCCACAAAATAGCATTTTTGTTTACAGTATATACAGTAATAACCTTAATAATCTAATAATACTAATAATGATTTAACCAATGAAGAGAAGCTAATATGGAGAAATATGGTCTATGTCATGTATGCTGGAATGGAACTAAATGCAGGACTCGGGAGAATCATAATTAATGTGCTTTATTTACAATGTAAATTACCAAAACATGCTATATACGAATGTGAAGAAGGGGAATGGGCTTCCAGGGGGAAAACAGCCATCCAGAATTTCTTCAGGCAGGCTCACCACAATACAGTAAGGGAAATCAAGGGAAGGTCTTTACAGGGGAACGAGAAGCAATGTTAGGATCCAGTGATGAGAAATCACAAATAAACATTTCACAAAGAGCCAGGGCCTCACTAACTAGGTAGTGCAATGATCCAGCAAAGACTGACAGTCAGCCACTAAGTAGTGGCTGCGGACGAGCTCACATCCTGGATCAACCGAAGGCTTTTCAGAGAGCTTTTAGAAGAATCTGCTAATAATGAATTTCAGTATTCCAGCCTAGAAATAATAAATGCATGAACTAGCTAGTTGTTAAAGATATTGCACAAATGCAAGAAAGCATTCCTACATATTTGTTTGAAAACAAACATATTTGAAAGACATATCATGGTCAGAAATTACTCCAGCACTTGCATAGCAATGAAAATGTATGGTGTACCTTCTAATAATATCGGCTGAGACAAGCATGTATAATATAAATAGAATTGGTCCCAGCACAGATCCCTGTGGAACTCTATAATTGACCTTAATGTGTAAAGAAGACGCCTCACTTACATGAAAAACTGAAGTCTATTAGATAGATTTGATTCAAACCACTGCACCATAGTTCATTTAATACCTATGGCATGTCCTAATCTCTGTATTAAATTGTTGTGGTCTAAAGTAACAAACACTGCACCAAGGTCTAACAGAAAAAGCACAGAGATGATTCCACTGTCAGAGGCCATAAAAACATTCATAACCTTCACTAGTGCTATTCCTGTACTTTGTTGAATTTTGAATCCTAGCTGAAACTTTTTCAAATAAACCATATATATGGTCAATTAGATGTAACGATGCATTAGAATTTTGAGAAATTCAAGAATTAGGATAGCAGCTAGCTGGAGTCAATCCCAGCTGTCACAGAAAGTTGGTAGCCTGAACAGCTTAATGGTCTTTTACAAGGCCAACTCAGAGAGATCATCAGTCACACTCACATTCACCACTCTGAAAAATTTAGAATCACCAATTAACCTACTATGGTGCATGTCCTTGGAAGAAGGCCAGATTCTGCCAACCTGCCCAAGATCTGGCAGGTTATGAGCCAAACCTGCCTGCCTGCTGGCAGGTTTGGCTCAGGTGGTAGAGCGGAAGGTCTGTAAATCTGAATGTCCTTGGTTCCTCCTGTCAATGTGTCAAAGAATTGTTGGGGCGGACCCAAGTTGCCCCAATGTATCCATCAGCATGTGAATGTCTGGAAATGTTGGCTAAAAGTGCTTAGGTATAGATAAAAGCACTGTGTGAATTTAAGAGTGTGATTAGGTGAATGGGAACCCCTTAACACCTAGTGTATCATATTTGATACACAAAATTTTTGTGGTGTTGTTTTTAGACTTTTAGATCAGCATTGTGACTTTTGCCCCTATAAAACCTAAATAAATTGCAAGATGCATTTTTAAGCAATAAATTGCACAAAAATATGCCAAACGTAGCAAAAATGACACAAATTAAAATATATATATTTTAGATTGTCAGAAGATTCAATAAACATTCCATTTTCCAAAAATTTGAATTTTCAGGCAATTGTTTTAGGCTTTAAAGGGTTATGTGTTAAAATTGAATAAAAAGGCACAATATAGGTACCAGTCCATTTTACCAGCCAGCCCCTGCTGGTTTCTGGAATCAGAATTTTGAAGTCTCAGCATTAGTGTTTTGAAAACTGCCACTTGGTTCATTGGAGCCAGTAGTGACCATATTTAGACTAAATAATGGTGTTAAACGTTCCAGTACTGCTAGCATACTTGGTAATAAAACTGAGTGCAATGCACAGATACCTATATGCATCAGCTATTGAGAAACCAAATGGAGTCAAACTGAAGATGCTTGAATGGGTTTGTGTTATTTCCTGATCCCATCTGACAAAAGAATAACTGACTAATCATTATCTATAATCTGCAATTTACATATTTTGTTTTTGTTTTTTACTCAGAATTCGTCAGCAACCAAGGGAAAGACATATAGAGTCACTCACCAAGTCCATATTGACTCAATGTGTATTTAGTCACTCTCTTTATTAGAGAGGGAAGTCCAGAGGGCAAAGGTGCCAGACCACACTCCTCCTTAACATATATACACATAAAGAAGCTCTTCTCTGACCTCTGACCTGCTGACTTCCCGTTTGTCTCACTATCTCTGTCTGACCTTCTCTGTTCATTTCACTCCCACACTTCAGTCTTCCTCTCTCTGATACTCTTGCCATGGAAAATTACTAATTTCATCCTCTTAGAAGAAAAGTTCAGCATGGGCAGTAGGCCTATTTTGTGGATTTGCCTTAATTGAAAAGTCTGGTAATATTATTTCTTCTTCTTTTACACTATCAAAAAGACCCAATTTATTAATAGATTTATACTGTTTAATGATAATGAATATTTTGTGTTTATCAAATCCTCATTTAAATTACTGCTCTGTGTCATAGAGGGAAAACATATCAATGAGTAGCACCGTTGCACACTATCATTTCACAGTTTATTTTGGCTCAGTTTACTTTCCAGCTCCTCTCAGTTCCCTATAGAAAATCAAATGTGGATTTATCCACCACTGAGAATAGCCCCTAACCAGTGCACCATTTCCTCCTGTCTGAATAGTGATTGATAAAAACTCAAGGGTCCAGCCTGTGTAGGAGATAACTAAGCCTCCTTTAAAAATGAAAATATACTGTATATCTGTGGTTGTATATATGAATCATCAGTAGGAACCAGTGAGCTTTGGGATTGTCATGAACATGAATTCATGAGCATTAGTGATGTTGTTAGCTGGATTGCGTTAACTGGCTGTCTTTAATCCTACAGTTCCACTTTTTATATCAAGACATGCTTCCACAAAGGCAACAAAATAGGATCAATCTTTTTATCTATCTTGAAGCAAGCTGCCTGTTTCCTTAAAACCCATATATTGAAAAAGTTAAATGGCTCCTGCTATGGTTGTGCTGTTGCTTTAGAGATTGAATTTAAGTCACTTGATCTTATAGAGTGAGCCTATGGATACTTCTATTCCGCATCTATTCCGCTTAACAGAGCAGACATCTTGGCAACAACAAATAGGTGGAAATAACAAACAATCTGTATTTGGAGGCACTGATTTAATCTCTGTGTATTCAAGCTTTTACTGCGTCAGTGGTACTTGTTTCCTTATCTGTACCCTCACATACACACACTGACCAGCAAAGTGGTAGTTACCGGTGGCCATCTGACACACACACACACACACTTCTGGCCCTAAGAAAAGAAACAGCAACTACAGTGACCAGTCCAAGGGTCAGTCTGGGGTCATTATGTTACCAAGGTAACAGAGACAAAAGTCACTCAGCAGTCAAACATCAGCAAGATCAGTAAATGGTCAAATACCAAGACTGGATTAAATGCACACACACACACAATATAAAAATATACTATTATCACAATATGAAACCTTTGACAAAAAAAAGTGTAACAAGTGTTAATTCATATAAAACCAGCTGGACAAATGGAACTAGGATCTGGAGGCGAGGTGAGGTTGCCCCAATGGATGGACACCCCAGGGAAGACCAAGAATGTGCTGGAGAAATTACACAGAAGAGTAAAAAAAAAAGGATGGATGGATGGATGGATGGATGGATGGTCTTAACTTCAAAGAAGAAACACAAAACAGCAAAGACATGCTGTAAATAACTAAAGAAATGACTGCTGGTCAAGAACACGACTTCCAGTCTGAAACTAGTCCAGATTAACTCAGGTACAGTTTGGGATTTTCATAGGCAGAGTCTATAATTGTAAAACTTTAATTTGAAAAAGACACAGCTGTTAAAAAAAAATAATTACATGTACATAACAAAAAAATGTTTTACATTTTTCCTTGCATTTAAAAGATTAAACCCAGACCTATCTAACACCCAGTGGTATTGTATTTTTTTTCCATGCCATTACAATTTTCCCTAACCCTGTAAAGCCTGAATCATGAAATTTTGCTAGAAAATTTAGAAAATTGCTTCTTTTTTTATTTAATTGTGCAATTTATTCAGGTTTTCAGGAAAACAAATATCCCACTGCTGATCTGGAGGTCTTAAAAGCTCAGAAAAAAAAAACATTTGTATTAAATACGCTTGGCGTTACAGGGTTATTCAAAAAAAGCAGAACCATTAACTAAAAACACCAAAACAAAATATAATTTACTGATGTTGTGCTAACATTCAGTGATAACCCAGACTTATTTTTATGTCAACCACATGCCGGTTCTACATTCAACTTTCTGATGTTGATATTAATCAGTTGCTCTAAAACAAAAATTCCCCCATAATGTGTTTATACATACAACCAATGAAAGAACAGCAAATTATGGAGTAAGCCACAATGCTAGTGTTTTTAATTCATCTGTATAATTCTATTTATTGATTTTTTTTTTTTTATTGTATTTCTTTCTTATTTCCAAAATTGTTTATTGTATTTACAAATACCATCAGGTGGTAAAACAAATTACCACCTGGTAATTAGCATTACCAATAATTTCACTATGCAGACACTTAAAAAAAGTGTGTGTGTGTGTGGGGGGGGGGGGTTGGTTGTTGGTTTGATTAGCTGTTGTTGTGTTTTCTTTTTTCCTTGTTCCTCAAACCAATCCCATCGTGCTTACAAAGATAATTTTCTAACAATATATTTAATGATACAGTCGTCAGGTATAGTGACAGTAAAAATATTTTTAAGCATATATTTGGAGATTTAGAATATAGTAAAAACACTTGTTCTTTTGAATCAAATTCAAAGCAATATTTTGCTCAAAAAAGACAATAATAAACATTATAACCAGATATACAGACTAATACAGACTAACAGAATTAAAGAATGTTGCAGTCATTTCTGTCCAGCAGGAGGCTCTGCCCTCACATATAATGAATACTCAACAGTGACCTGGCCTTCAACTCTATGCCTCTGCAGAGGCACAGGGACCTGGCATTCAACCCTGACCTTTGCCCCTACCCCCTACCAACTAGTTCAGCCTGGGGTCAGCTCTCCCACACAAAACAGGTTCAGAGAGTGGTCAGTGGGCAGGTACTGTTGGTCAGCTGCTGCTCTTGTTACAACTACTTTAGGTACTGGCAATTTATTTCCATCACATTAAGCCTAACACTTTAGTAAGATAACATACTGGAGCACTACTACTCTATCTACCAAATACAGTAAAACATCTTCTAACTGTCACTGTATAAACAGGAGAAACATTTAAAGATGAAAATGATGTCAGCCAAAAAGTCCCATGTGAATCTCGTTTTTTTTGTTTGTTTTTTTTTAAATGTAAATAAAGTTTGCATTTCCAAAGTCTGTCACAGCTAGTCACTAGTTAACATCGAATAGTATTTTCATAATTTTCCCCTAAGCATTTCTTTTGATGTTTGCATAAAATCACGTATGTGAACATACATTTTGGCTTTGCACACTATGATACAGTTTATGTATGACACTATGTGGTGATCCAGAGATGTGCAGGCTCAACACTAATCCAAATTATTTTTAATATCCTGCATTATTTAGATATCAAATTCTCCAGTAGCTCCTATATAGTGAGTTTATATAGCTAACTGCTTCAGCTAGCTCCTTTCTGGCAGTGGATGTTGCTAGGTGAACCATGAGCTATTCCCAGTTTCACATAAGATTTTGTTTTTTTTACAAAGCTTTAAAATAAGGTACTTATAGCTATAGTACTTATAGGCCTGACTACTTCAAGCATGAAGACTGAGTAATACGCCACCTGGTGGTATGTACTAAGCTAAAAGGACAGTGTGAACCTGTGAGTCTGAGCTCATAGTTAATGAACCCTTGACTTACAGACAACTCTCCACATACATGGTAGCATGCATTTACAGATCAATGCACAGATCTACCATGATAGAAGTGTCGCAAAAATCACATGTAAAAAGACCTAAAAGACTACATGAAATTGATCACTGGTCTGTATACTAGTCTCCTTCAAGTACGACTTTAAGACTGTTCAGCCATTACTATCTGTACATGCATACACATTTTATATTCATAAATCTGAATACACATTTACAAATCTCTATGGATTTACAGATTTATTGACACACTGACAAATCTGATTACACACACATCTGAATATGGACCCACACATTTCAATACGCAAACAAAAGTCTCCACATAGCTCAAAACGCACATACTATCACATCTGTTATGTGTAGTGCAGAGAGTGTGAACCCAAATGCAGACACTGATGACGGACTTAACTGAAAGCGTGGCTTTATTTGCAGCAGAGCAAAACACAAACAAAAGCAGAAAGCGATAAAGTTTAAACTAACAAAACCTAAACTGTGAAGCAACTAAAAAACAAGTACAAAGAAACTAAACACCTGAAAACCTGAGACATGAAACCTAGAACATGGAAACCTGGACCACAGGAACCAGAAGGGGAGATATGCAGATGATCCAACAACAGGCAAAGAAGCACAGAGGATTAAATACACAAAGGATAACGAGGGACAGCTGGAATTAGTCAGACACAATGAGACAGGGAGGAAGTAAAACTAAACACACTGAACACTAGGGGAGGGACTGTCAAAATAAAAGAGGAAGCATGAGACATTCAGAAAGACGCAGACTTGACACTGTGACATGGAGACATGACTGACTAGGAAAACAGAGAGGGAACATGAAACATGGACACAAGAGTAACTAAACGTGGAACACGGGGAAGGCACAGTGACAGAAAAACTAAAGACTAGGAACTATAAATATAACACAAGCAGAACACAATAAAGATATCCCAAAAATCCAAGACTATAACCTAAACCAGAATTACACATACTGGGTCACAGACATAGTACTGTGACACATACCTGTACATGGATTGAAATACACACACATGGACAAATGGTTTTGCTACAATTATAGCCTCATAAATTTCGAGCTCTGAACATTGGGAGGGTCTAAATGGCTTCTAAATGGGGTCATACCGAGTTCAAAAGGTTGTATTTTTATGTACATATACATATAAGTGAAGTGTGCATGTAAAACAAATGATTGTGTTTTTCTGTTTTTTTGTTTTTGTTTTTTTTTAAAGAAAAAAGAGAAAAAGCACTGCCTTAAAAATTGAATTGATATGTAATTACATTTGGAATACGAATTGACATGATGAAAACTGATAACATGGTGATAACATATATGTTATGGTTGCAACTGGGGAAAGTTTGTAGTCCCGAGTGTTAAAAACATGCATCTACATTTTCATATTTAATCAAATACCCATTTCTCTAATGAGATTAAGCTAAAAGCACAGTGGTAAATAATATTGTTTATATCACATTTTGTCAAATGAATCCACTTTACTTTGGTAAATATTTTCAGTTGGTGATGGTGTTGTTAAATAAAATTAACATTTTTTATGCTTTTTATAAGTAGTTAAAACAAACAAGTGTCAAAAAAAATAGCCAGCATTTTGCTCTCATCTTTGTTTGTTTGCATCTTTGTTTTTTCTTCTCTCACTGATCTTAAATAGTTCATTTTCCATGTTAAAAATTTGAAGCATTATAGATTGGTTTTGTATTATTTTATAATCCTTTATAGAGTCATTTATTGGTACTGAAGGTAATTTAAATGTAGATTTATGTTTCACCATCTTGAACAAAGGTTGTCTGTGAGTATTTCGGTACACACAAGCAAAACTGAACTTGCCCCAATTTTTCTTCATATAATTAATTCCAAACTTCATAGTGGGTACAATTTCCTTAGCGATTAAAGATCTGTACTATAAACAGCAAAGTACTATAATTCCACACTCAAAGGACTGGGAAATTTTCCTCTTTATCATAATACAAGGAATAATTAAATGGCACTAAAGTAAAGGGGGTATTAAAGTGGAGTAACCCTTGCACACGACCTTGTTTGTTCACAGAAATATGCTAACTGGTTTCTATTGTGTAGTGCAATGCAGCTCAACAAAGGCTTGTTCATGGTTCAAATCTAGGTCAGACTGAGTCAAAAAAGCCATACAAAGTTCATCTGCTCATTAGTCTGGTCAACTATATCACCACAATTGAATTTGTCTGCTTTCTCATTTTTTGTGCTCTTATAGTATACTTGTTTTTTCCACTGATAACCAGTTCATTGTCATCCAGAAGTGTATATAAAGGTCAAAAAATATTCCTTTCACAACTGTATTCTTGTTCAAATTATTGATGGCAACAATAGTACAGATACTTGTAATACAAGTTATTCTATTCATTATTGTTATTATTCATCTCTGGCTCTCTTCCACGGCATGTGTCCCTCCCTTCACCTACAAGCGGTTGCAGCAGATAGCCGCCCCTCCCTGAGCCTGGTTCTGCTGGAGGTTTCTTCCTGTTAAAAGGGAGTTTTTCCTTTCCAAAGTGCTTGGAGTCATCTGATTTTGGGGATTTCTCTATATTATTGTAGGGTCTTTACCTTACAATATGAAGCGCGTTGATGCAACTGTTGTTGTGATTTAGCACTATGAATGAAACTGAATTGAACCTATCTCCAAAAGTTGATTCTGTTCATCTGGACGTAGCGTTTTGTGGGAGAAACGTTTCGTCACTCATCCAAGTGACTTCTTCAGTCTCAGCTGACTGCAGGTTTCCCCAATCTTATAAACAGTACATTTGCATAACGACTGAAACCAGCCCACTGAAGGAACAATGGGCTGGGAGGTCAGTTCCTTAATCTTAATTATGCAAATTCTCATGACCATTGATCAACAACCACTGACCAAAACCCACTGATCAAAGACCACTGATCAATGGCCATGAGTACCATTCACAGAGAGTTGGGGAATGGCTGCAATCACAGCATTGTAAGATGGCGAAAGATGTACCCTTAGGCCCCCTCCTCGATTCAGAGATGGTCTTTC
>VUQG01045796.1:0-12484 GCA_015106755.1 Etia nguti
TGCTATCAGTGTGTGAAGAGTGGGAGAAGAGGGTTGCATTGACAATCCAACACAATGGGCAGCACATTGAACACATTTTATAAGTGGTCAGAAACTTGTAAATAACTCATGAAAGAATAAAGTTACGTTGAAACCAAGCACACCATTGTTTTTCTTGTGACATTACCAATAAGTTTGATGTGTCACATGGCCCTCTTCCTATTGAAAAAACAAAAGTTGTATCCAAGATGGCCGACTTCTAAATGGCCACCATGGTCACCACCCATCTTGAGGAGTTTGCCCCCTCACATATACTAATGTGCCACAAACAGGACTTTAATATCACCAACCATTCCCATGTTATTACGGTGTATCCATATAAATGGCCCACCCTGTAGATTGGAGAAAACAGCAATGTTACATATACTGTATTTGAAAAAGGCTTAAGTAACTCCCTGAAGTTCACATTGTGCTTCTGTCTTGGATTGCACACCAGATATCCCATGGCCATGGGCACTCTGGCAGACCTTGAGGACCAGGAACCAATTCCAGGAAAAGAGAGCCCCCTGAAAATTCACCTGAAGGTAAGACATTAACCAGTTTCCCAGGTCACATAGCAGTGAGCAGGGAAGACTTTTACAGGCTTCATGTTTACAGAGCATGTCAAATTTTTCATATAGATCTTCTGCATTAGTTAGTGACACGTATTCACCAGAAATGTGGTTACAGGGCACAGTGGGGCTGAAGATGAGACAGATGAATATAGATGAGATTAGGCTCAGTGCTTATTAGCAATATTACTAATTACTACATCTTGAATTCTGTGTACAGATGTGGATGTCTGTTGCACTTGTCACAACTCCTGATGATTTCTTAAATGTAGCTGTGGCAGGAGATGTCTACAGTATTCTCACTAATGGAGTAATCTCATTCAGTTTTATTTAAATAGGACCAGATCACAACCACAGTAGCCTCAACTGCACTTTATATTGTAAGGTAAGGACCCTACAAAAGTACAGAGAAAACCCCAACAGTCAAAAGAATTCTTGAGCAAGCACTTGACAGTGGGAAGAAAAAACTGCCTTTTAACAAGAAACCTTAAGCAGAACCAGGCTCAGGGAGGGGTGGCTATCTGTCGCGAGCGTTGAGGGTGAGGTGAGGAAGATGGGACAAAGACACACTGTGGAAGAAAGCCAGAGATTAATAATAACTAATAATTAAATGCAGAGTGGCGTATAAAACATAATAAGAACTTTACTTATATAGCACTCTTCACAGGATAAGATCCACAAAGTCCTTCACAATAACATAAAACAACACAATGGATCATACAGCACGACTCTAGTTGTGCCAGTCTAAATAAATGAGTCTTAAATACATAAATACAATCAAGGCAACGTAAAGATGGAGGCAAAGCATTCCACAACCTGGGGGCCACCGCTCTAACAGATCTACCTCCTCTGGTCTTAAAACGTGTTCGTGGGACTACCAACAGCCTTTGATTGGATGATCTGAGGCTCTGAGATCGAGCGTGGGGTTCTAAAAGATCAGAGATGTAGGCAGGAGCGTCACAACTCAGAGCTTTAAAAGTCAGTACTAAGAATTTGAAATGAATTCTAAAATGTACTGGAAGCCAGTGTAATGAGAGTAAAACTGGTGTAATGTGCTCTCTTTTTTTGTTTCTTTGTTAAGAGCCTTGCAGCAGCATTCTGGACTGACTGGAGACGGTCAAGATTCTTTTTGCTCAAATAAAGAAAAAGATTTTAACAATAATCTAAGCAAAATGAAATAAAAGCATTTCTAACTGAGATTTAGACAACAGGTTTCACAGTTTGGAGATATTTCTTAGCTAAAAAGGGCATTTCCTAATTAACTGTGGAGAGTGTTGCTCTAAGGACATGGCAGAATCAAAAATAACACCGAGGTACCTGAGGCTCGGCTGAACAGAGGAGCCAAGAGAACCAATAGAGAGTGAAAAAGGTGACTGAAGAAGAGACACCCAGTGCATCATGGGAATCCCCCAGCAGCCTACACCCACAGCAGTGTATCTAAGAGAGGATTCAGGGTCACCTGATCCAGGCATAACTATATGCCCTTTCAAAGAGGAAAGTTTGAAGCCTAATCTTAAAAGTAGAGATAGTGTCTGTCTCCTGAAAGCTAACTGGAAACTGGTTCCATAGAAAAGCGGTACTATGATGTCTATTTTAAAGGGAAGAGTGGTGGTGAAAGCATGCAGGAAGTTGCACACCTACTGGATCCCTCTGGATAACACCTACTCTCTTCTCCTGGGCTCAGTTTTGTTTGTTGCTCAGTTCCAAGTGCTTGTTGAGATCACTGGCGTTCTGGCTTTTGGTTTGCTGCTCATCATCAAACTCAAACTGAATAAATATCTCCACCATGACCTGTTGCTGAATGCTGATACTGACCAATATCTTCAGAACCTACAGAATCCTCTCCCTCTTAATTCTGAGTTCAGCATCATTTTTTTTAACTTTCTAAGTCTTTGATCTCTCTCTGTCTCTCAGGCCGTCAGTTCTGCTCAGAAGCACTATAACAACGAGCACATCTACCCCTACATGTACCTGGCTGGTTTCCACTACAGGCACAGGAGTGTGCGGGAGGCCCTGAGGTCCTGGGCAGAGGCCGCCCAGGTGATGCAGGAGTAAGTTCACACTAATTAGACTCCTGATCCAGGAAGCGTCCAGTATCTCTGCATCCTCACAGCGTGCTGATGATTCTAAATAAAGTGTTTGGTAACTTGAGTGGGATGAGCTCAGGTTCTAGTGAAATGTGTTAGGCTAAAGTGACAAATAGAACAAAACAAAATTATATTGATCTCACTTTGTCAAGAATTATTTTAAGTAACGTTATTTAGGCACTAGACACCATTCCCAGTTGCTTTTTCTTCTTTTAGCTTGTCCCAGACGACCTTTGTACGTGAATGCTATTTCAGCAGATGAACACAAGATGGCACTAAACCAACAGCTGTGTTTCCTGCCCTTGTGGTGCTTTGTGTCTGCTTTGTCGCTTCGTTATTAAAAACCCAGCCACCACAAAGGGCTCAGTCACACTTGGCCTGAAAAGGTGTGGTGCTCAATCCAGGAAGTATCCAGCTCTGCATCCTCATGCGCTCTCCTCCCTGTAAACACACTGTTCATGATCTGCAGTTATAAATAGCAGCTCTGACCCACCACACACATTCTCTCCACATCCATCAGCTTCCGTTTCCTGCTCCCCATTGTTCTTCAGGTTCAGCCCACCCTCTGCTGCCTCACAGAGAAATATGTGCCTGTGCTTTGTTTTGTTTTTCCTTTTTTTCTTTTTTTTGTCCACTTGTTCCTCACTTGTTGTCATGTCTGCCACATGTCACAGGATCCTGTTTTTACTCTTATACTTTTTTAGAGCTGGACTTCATGCTGTGGCAGGAGAAAAGCACGTTAGCTCCTCTCACACATGTGTCTGTATTAAAGATCCTTCTCTACTTTCCTGCAGCTATAACTATTTCCGTGAGGATGAGGAGATCTACAAGGAGTTCTTTGACATCGCAAATGATGTTATCCCTACCTTGCTGAAGGAAACGGCTGCTGCAGCAGAGAGTCCTGGGGAGGGAGGAGAGGGGACAGAAGGAGGGGACAAGGTGAATGTTTCTCCAGAGCACATACACCCACAGACACAGGCTGTATGTGGAGAATGGCATCGTTAGTGTGCTCCACTAGCAGCTGTTTTCTGTAATAATGCAAGAGTTAACCAAAGCTCTAATTCTCACCCCTCTTCAGTAACAATTATACTACCACCTCAACCCAAACCCAACAGAAGATGTTCTTTCTCTTGCGCCTTATCAGATGACTTCCAAATTCAGCTTCTCTCTAATAAAAGATGTGGAACATGTAGAAAAACTGATTAACAGTAACAGACACCAACAGTGCGCACTTCCATCTGAATTTAGATAATGTGCTTAGATGATGCATGAGCAATCTTGAATATTATCGTGAATATTAATCACTGACAGATGTGGCATCAGTCTTGCACCTCTGCTCTCTTGCAGGATCACCCTAAGCAGGCAGCAGCTGTCTCTGCACTGCAGGACCCCGAGTGCTTTGCCCATCTGCTGCGTTTTTATGATGGCATCTGCAAGTGGGAGGAGGGGAGTCCCACGCCGGTTCTTCATGTGGGCTGGGCCACATACCTTGTCCAGTCTCTGAGTCGCTTTGATGCTCAGGTGAGTAGCCCGTGACTGCAGGAGAGTCACAGACATGTTAGTGCTTTCTAGCTAAACACACATTTGTGCTCCGATTCCAAAGGTGCGTCAGAAAGTGACAATCATCACCAAAGAGCCAGATCCCCAGGATGATGATGATCAGTCGAGCGAGGACTTCCGGGAGGGGCGCAGGCGTGGCCCCAGGAGGGAGTCCAAACTGGAGGATCAGAGCTCTCCTCTTTCTGTCGCTCCTACCTCTCCGTGCAGCCAGCCGGCTGCAGTGGCAGCTCAGCCCAAGAAGGTGGGAGAAGGAGGGCTCCGCCGGCGCTCGTCCCAGGGACTACGTGCTGGAGACATTGAAGGAAAACCCAAGTCCCCCAGTCTCCCAGACTCTGCATCTTCTCCTTTCTCCCAGGAGCAGGCGCCCCCCTCGCCAGCTGGCACTGTAATCACCTTTCAGAGTGAGAAGATGAAGGGGATGAAGGAGCTCCTGTGCGCTGCCAAGGTGAACTCCAGCGCCATCAAGCTGCAGCTCACCGCACAGTCCCAGGTCCAGATGAAGAGGCAGAAGAGCACTCCGGCGGGGGATTACTCCATGTCATTCCTGAAGCGCCAGCGTAAGTCACTGTAGACATCCTGATTGTTGCAGGAAGAGACTGTAGGACATACTGTGAACAGAGACGGGGACATCGATTAACCTCGATCCTGCTTGTCAAAGTTTTTACCAGTGTTTTCACCAAGCGGGCCCTCCCAGTCAATATCCTCCTAGTTTGAGCAATATGTCTGACATGCACAGATGAGCTTGAGTTAAGCATCACTTATCAGGTTGGAACATTTCATTGAGTTTTTATTTAAGAAATCGTTTCTGGAGACGTGCCTGGTTTGTTCGTCGGTTTGCGTTTTAATTGGCAGCCAGTTTGATGCCTGTTAGGTATCCGTTACATGCTGTCTGGATGTTTAAAGCCAAAGTGATGAGGACCAGAACATGATTTTCAGATGTGTAAAATACCAACATGAACTAGCCTGTTCATGACTGAAGCCTCAGAAGTGATTAAATTTAGGATAGTTACTGTGTAACATTGTCCACTCTGCTCTACTGACAGCTTCTTTCTTATCAGCTCTATGTTGCCTTACTTTGCCTTTCTTCTTTTTTAAAGTAGGTGGCCTTTAGTTTTGAGAATAGCTGAGTTAGACTGATTTCTAACAATGAGAAGAGAGCAGTAAGACCATGCACTGTTGAGACAGAGCCACATTAGATGGCACTGCTCCATCTGATTTGATTGACTTGTGGTTTGTGTTCTTGTTTTTCTATCTGCAATAATAAAGCTCTGATGAAAATGGAATGACATGTGGTCCAATGATGTGTATTACATATATATGAAGGCACCTTCACAGGCTGTAAGTGGCTGTCCGCTACAAAGTAATATCAATTTTAACAGGCTCTGTCATCTTCTGGTACATCATGCAGGACATTAGTGGCTCGCCTTTCTTGTGGATGATCTTCCAGAGACGACACAAGCTCTGCTTGAGCAAAAGTCCAACTCTTTGACTCAGTTGGAGACCAGGCAGAGTGACGGCAGTGATGTCAGCTGACAAGCGTGCACTAAAGTTCCACGTCATATCTACTCAAAACAGAAAAGGCACAGAATGCATGGCCTCACTACTATGAAATAGTAGTCTCACTATAAAATATACTAAATATTTTTCAAAAAACTCAAGTGAAGTTCATAAAATGCTAAGCTAATATCTGCAAAAGGTCAAAGTCAGACCTTGTAAAATGGTCAGAATGTGAGTTAAGTGATGATGTGAGATGTACTTTACAGTTATGTATTTCCATACATCAGAAGGAATAAAAATATTCTTCATATTCGAAAGTCTGCTGAAAGCCTCCTCCTTCACCATGTGATGGAGGAATAATCATAAAAGAAAGCCACACATGCATGAAGCCGGGGTCAGTGTTACAGTTGAACAGTCAACACTGAGACAGGAGCCAAAAATGTTCACCTCATTAGTGAGCATGCGCTACTTTTGAAATTAGCATCTGAACAGATAAATCGTCAGTATTTTTTAGTCCAAATTACGCTGTGAGAAATCACAATTATTAAGAACTCTAAGCTGAAACTAATTCAAGTCAAACTTTAAAACAAGCCAAAAATGTCGGGCTTTTCTCGTAGAGCTGGCAAAGCATGCCTTTCAGTGTGTTCATGCCAAGGGTTTATTTCAGAAGTGATTTTGCCACGTTTGAAAAGGATGTTCATCTGAGGGCACAGGAGCGCGCAGAGGTGGGAGGCTTGCTGAGGGGACCGTGCTCGCTCACGCGTGCTGTGACTCGAGCGGCTCTCGGTTGTGTCACCGCGCTGTCTTTCTGCCTGCCTAAACCGTATAATTAGCCGGTTCCGATCAGTCAATCTTGGGCTATTTAACAAAGTTCATCTGCCCGTGCATCCGTTCTCTCCGCCGATATCAGCAGCGGGTATGTGTGAGTAAAAAGCCAGCCAGGCTCCCCGCAGCAGCAAGAGGTGTCTCCAGACATGGACCGGATAGGAGTGTCATTCCTGGACCCGCTGGATGACTACGAGTTAATCCACAGGATTGGGTGCGGCACCTACGGAGATGTTTTCAAGGTGAGTGAGAACCTGTCCTCGTGTTTCCACCACCGCGCTGACAGAAAGAAAGCCTCCATCAGGACGCGGTGGTTCGAAGGGCGCTGGGGATGTCACTTCCTGTCATCAAGGTGAAACTTCGTCTTTTTGGACAAGTACAGAGCCTGATGTGACACAGCAGTGCATACCGAGCCACAATATCAGAAAAAGTCCGAGTTGCATTTTGTTTACTGACACATGATTAGTATGTCAGACTGCGTGCTTCCAACAAAGCTCCCGAAGTGAACAGGTTTCCTGCAGAGCGCTGCAGTACTAGCGTGCTGCATGCGCGGGGCCACAGGTTCGTAATGTTTTCATGGAGGTGTGCGGAGAAATCTCCGTTTACACCGTTGCCACTAAAGAAGTGACAGAATCAACAGCACGTAGTCGAAACAAGCGACCAAGAAAGACCAATGTTGTCAGATGTGCAAATAAATTCCTCGTAGTGCCATATCTGTCGTTTCACATAGGTGGCAGGATTTGAAGTAAACCATGTCATCTAATCTAAATATGAACCCCTGATTTGAACATCGGGATGCAAACATGCCGTGCAGTTAACACACCCTGGTGGCTTGTGCATCCTGAAAGTTTGTATTTTACAGCGTGGACAGCAACCCTGTTGCCTTTATGGAAAAATAATCACAAAACACGTTTATTTTAGCAGCGTGCGGCCAAAGTACCACGTGAGTCTAATGTTTTAAAGCGTGTCTTAAACTGTCAGGCATCCACCCTCAGCTCCAAGTCAGGTTATCTATAACAGATGCAGCTCTGAAATGTAGTAGTAAGGTGTCATACTGGATATGTAGCACTTTCTTGTTCTTCCATGTTAAACTTTTAAGGATCGCAGTAAAAAAAAAAGAAGCAATAATTAACTTTTTACTTATATGACAATGTTGTGGTAAACTGTATGAAACAAAACAAGTTTAAACGAAATATGTATCTAGGTTAGATTGAAATTTTAGATGGAAAAATTGATATATAGTATCCCGTAATGTTTTTATATAATTTATGTATATATATTTTGTTTTTTTAACATTCAGCAATACATTTCACAAACAAGCTAGTGTGCTTGGTCAGAATACATGAGCAGGACAAAGAGGACTAAACATCAATGACAGAGCAGAGTTTCAGTACTAACGCTGATGTCCTAGTAAAACCTGTGGTTGTGTGGTAGCAGGTCACTGTTGTTTAACACAAAACAGAAACAGGAGAGATGCCCCCCCCCCAAAAAAAAAAAAAAATCAATAGAAAAGGACATTAACTGACGGAAACAGGACGTTGACTCTCTTTTTGTGCTTTAAAAATGGGTCACAGTGAATGACTTGCAACAGTGAAACCTCCGAAATCTCATCAAAGACTAAATCACTGTAGTTCTTTATGAAACAAGAGAAAATGCACAATTTGCTGAAGACTCTCAATCCACATTTTATCGTTTGCAGCAGTCTTTCCCACGACATCTGAAATATGGCAACAGGAGTGCTGTGTTTTTGGTTTGTTTTCAGTGGTTTACACACGGCAGGCCTGACAGTCTGCGTACATGACACTGTGGGCTGAATGTTGAATGAGTACAGCAGCAGTGTTTTGTCCTGCCTTTTTATCTGTCACCTATCTGAGTGTAAGTGCCAAAGTCCCAGCGTGGCTGAGATGTTCACTTTGGGACTGTTATGTTGTCTTCAGGTACAGCTGAGGCCTATACTATGAAGCTGGGTTTTGGCTTATCCAGGGTTTTCTGTACTATAAAGGTGGTTCACTTCTCACAGGGATAAATTGCAATGGTAACTTATGCTGTGAACCTAACCTGCTCTGAAGCAGGTTAAGCTTCAGATAAGAGATCAGATGAAATCACCACCTACTGACCAGTTAGATCTCCAGAAAATAGCGTCACCATTCCTGGAAGATGCCTCAGACCTCTGTGTGTAGGAAGTTCTAAAGTTTAGTTCTATAGAATGTCTTTGTTTTTCCTGAATGAGCATTTATAAAAATGAATAAATAATGTAGATTTTTAGATGCAATTTTATTCCTAAAAATTAATAATTAATAATTAATGTTTAAGTGGATCCAGTTTAAAGTTTCAGAGCTCTAATGTGCAGCCATCACCTTAGAAATAATCAGCAGCAGAGAGAGTCCATACAGTGATGAAACAATTAACTGGACTTAAATGTTTGTGTGCGCTAAACCAGCAAATTAACAGAAGAATTTTCTCCAGAATTTATCTCATCCTTTTTTACCCCTCAGATGTAAAAGGCTAATGGTTATCATCATCACCCGCCTGGTAGACGGACAGCTTAGACACCTAAGTATGTGAATGCGATAACTCAAGAACAAGGTGATGTTAGATTTTGAAATTGATGCCATAGGTGTGTCTACTAGGAGGCTGAGGGGTACCACTTGTGGTTAATGACAATTTAATAAGTTCTTTGGAGTAGGTGGCCCTCATAGGGAACGTTTTCCATGGAACAAGAGTCATACAATCTGTGAAACCACCCCTTTTGTGATTGTCAGATGCTGACTTTAATGTGAATGCATAAAGGAAATCCTGGGTTAACTAGAGTTGATGACCAGCTTCGTGTGATCACTTATCCTGATTTGCTAATGCTAGGATAAGTGAGTCCAGATAATGGAAAGATACCCTGGATATGTTAAACAAGCGTTGTAGTATAGGGCCCTGGTTACTGAAGAGGCCGCCTTTCTGTTTGCCATTTATTTTGGAGAATCATATTTAACTTTAAAGAGAAAAGATTCAACTAGGGATGTTAAGTAAAAGTTTTCAATTACCTCCTAATGAGCTGATAGAAAAAATGACCGTTTCTTTTCATATACAGGTGCTGAAATCACCTGAAAAATAGGCGTTTCTGTCCTTGTGTGCACTATCTGCTGCTTCACACATCAGTTCTCTCTAAAGGGAAGATGCTAATACAAAACTAGCAGCGGCAGACTCCCCACTCACCTGGAGTGATTCTCAAGGTGAGGGGATGCTCACCCCAGCCAAACAACCAAAGCCTAATTTCTACAGATACTAAAAGCAGAGGTGAATCGGCTTGTAGTAGTAGTAAGGAACTTTTCTTCCTACTCTTGTAACAACCGTGTAGACCTAAAAGCAGAGCCAGCAGAGACAAATATCAAAGTCTTACAGTCTTTATTTACTGTACATATGAGGTAAGTACTGAGGGGCCATGGGAATGGCACAGGGGCTTCCTCCGGGTCTGGGGGAAGATCTCCTCCAAGAGAGTGTGTTAAATCCAGATCCATGCCATCCACAGAGATTGCTAAACAAGGAGCAGAATTAGAGAAGGAGCTTACTTGATAATAAATGACGAGGGAGAGGCTTTCCAAAAAGGAAGGGACAGGGCGCTGGTTTGAGTTCAGGTAAGTGTTGCCGTAGGTGGATGAGCAGGTAGATGGAAGAGTAGTGCAGAGTGATCCAGGTGGGTATGGTGAATGAACCAACTCGCTCATCTGATGGCAGGTAACGGAGATGGAAAGCTCTTCAGCTGGTGGGAGGAACACTGAGAACAGACAGAAGCATGTGAGAATAGGAATGCTAGGAAATTGCTAAGGAACCAGGTTTGCCATGTTTACCACTTGTTGGAGGCAGACTATCTGGCAGAGTATGGATGGTGCAGCTGGTCCTTTTATATTGAAGTTGAAGAAACAGATAAGAATCAGGTGTGTGCAGCTGAAGAGCGGGAAATCCAAAACTCCACCCAAGGTAAAGAGAGTGCCTTTGGGATGATTGCTTGGAGGAATGAGAGGAACTCAAAACAAACCAGAGCCCGACACTACAGCAGCATTAATCTCCCAGATGTTTCTGTTTGTTATGAAGAATGGTTGAATAGTTCCCCATTGGTATTTAGAAGTATTGTTTGCTTGAAATTGCCATCCCCAAGTGTGTGTGTGTGTGTGTGTGTGTGTGTCTTCCTTATTGGAATGGGCATTGGTGCTGAATACGAGATAGCACAGCCTCAATGTTAGTGATACAGCGATGTTTACGTTCCCTAGTGCGCACAACAAGCTCACAAGTGTCTGAGAGCATGGCATTTTGTCAGCCACCTATGACAATAACTGCAAATTAAATGCCGAGGGTATAAAAACACATTGTCAGTGAAAAGTGATGAATATAATAGCAACATTATGCAGTGCATCATGGGAAGCCCAAAGCAGCCTAGCCCCATGGCAGTGCAACTAAGACCGGGGCCCCCTCTATGAGAAAGCAGCTGTGGGAAGTGCTTGCTCATAAGGGGTCATCTGATTGCTGGGGTTTCTTAAGTGCCTTGAGGCAACTGTTGTGTTTTGCTGCTATTATTACTATTGCTCCAAATGAGTACAAAATACAAAGAAAAAATGGGTGATACAGTGCTATCAGGTCTTTAATATGAGATGGGACCTGATTATTCAAGATGGAGAAGAGAAGAGGAGGAGGGGAAGGATTTTAAATTAGCTTCTGAATTTGACAGGGAGCCAATGAAGAGAAATATGTTCTCCCACTAGTCCCTGTCAGTACTCTCGCTGCATTATTTTTGGTTCAACTGAAGGCTTTTCAGGGAGTTTTTAGGGGAGCCTGATAATAATGAATTACAGTAGTCCAGCCTAGAAGTAATAAATGCATGAACTAGTTTTTCAGTATCAGTCTGAGACAGGATATTTCTAATTTTAGAGGTACTGTGCAAATAATAGAATAATAAGCATCTGAATAATAAGCATCTGAATTACCATATTTCTAAGACTTTTAGGGCCAAGTCCAATAACTTCAGCTTTATCTGAATTTAGAAGCAGGAAATTAGAGCTGATCTAGGTCTTTGTGTTTATAAGACATTCATGCAGTTTAACTAATTGGTGTTTGTTCGATTGATACAACTAGATATCATCTGCATAGCAGTTAAAATGTATGCTATGCCTTCTGATGATACTGCCTAAGGGAAGCATGTATAATGTAAACAGAATTGGTCCTAGCACTGAACCCTGTGGAACTCCATAATTGACCTTAGTGTGTGAAGACGACTCTCCATTTACATAAACAAATAGATGGATATGATACAAACCAGCTACAGAATGCAGTAAGTTAAATATTATGGTCGACAGTATTGAACGCTGCACTGAGGTCTAGCAGGACAAGCACAGAGATGAGTCCACTGTCAGAGGCCATAAGAAGATCATTTGTAACCTTCACTAAAGCTGTTTCTGTGCTGTGATGAGCTCTGAAACCTGACTGAAACTCTTCAAATAAGCCATTCCTCTGCAGATGATCTGTTAACATTTTGACAGCTACTCTAATAAGAATTTTTGAAATAGAAAGAAGGTTAGAAATCAGTTTATGATTAGCTAAGACAGCAGGCTCAAGTAAGCACTTTTTAATGGTTTAATTACTGCCATCCTCAAAGCCTGCGGTACATAGCCTGTTAATAAATATGAATTAATCATATAAAATCAGTTCTTTAAAATTGAAGCAATAATTAATGGTGTAACGTCTTTCAGCAGTCTTGTAGGAATAGGGTCTAAAGCAGGGGTGGGCAACTCCAGGCCTCGAGGGCCGGTGTCCTGCAGTTTTTAGATGTGTCCTTGATCCAACACAGCTGATTTAAATGGCTAAATGACCTCCTCAACATGTCTTGAAGTTCTCCAGAGGCCTGGTAATAAGCTAATCATATGATTCAGGTGTGTTGACCCA
>VUQG01045797.1:0-22361 GCA_015106755.1 Etia nguti
AGGAACAGGCTGATGTGTTGAGTTGGATGATTTAATAAGGAAAAAGTGTGAAACTGTTGACAAAACCAGAAATAAACCAATAAAAATGTTGCATCAATATACAATATAACAAACACACCAGTAAGTCACATATTCAAAAATATGAGCACAATATTTATCTGCTTAGTGAGTCCCCTAATAAAACAAATCAAATGAAATCAGGCTCATGATCAAAATGTTAAAGAAACCACATGGCATATGAGCTAGCTTAAACTTACTAACTTAGGTTATACACCCATTCAAATTAAATTCAAACTACAAACTATATCACGCTTTCACAACAAATAATAATGCACACAAGTCGTCTCAATGATAACAAACAATATTACTTACAGATGATGCCGTTTATCAACTTGTGAAGGCATGGATGGCAACAGATTAACAAAGGTGCAACTGCCCCAGGCTAGATCTTGCAGAGTAAAAATACACAAAGAGCACTAGAGGGCAAACTGCAGAACAGAAAATACCTAATGCCAGCATAACTAGTATTCTGTTGACAAAAAAAGTCACTGCTGAAAGCAATGGAAGCCACCTAGACGATCACTCGTAGCAAAGTCCTTTCCATTGAAGAAGCCCATAAACCGTTTTACCATGTGGGTTTTGGCAGGAGGTGGAGTATCAAGGCCAAAACAACAAGGTTCAATTGCAGCTTCTTCCCAAGAAGATTGTAAGACTGGTGAACTTCATACTTCATTAATTCCAACAGCACTATTCTGCCATGCTGTGCTGCTATAACTTTTGCATGCTTAGTGCTTTTACTATACTTCACTAGAGTCATGGTACCTATTTATTTTTCTTTTCATATTATTTATTCATTAATTATTTTAGGCTATTTTCACGTACATATGGAAACATGTAAATGACAATAAAGTAACCTTGAACCTTGAAGTGCTCATAAACCTTCTGATGTAATAACTATTGCAATACTACTTCTTTTGATTGTTTTCTTCTACCCATTGTAAATGTTACATTATAGCTACACAATGTACTGTGTATTCTCACTTTTTTCATTTGTTTATTAATAGTTATTTGGAGCTGAGGAATGACACAGCGCATCCCCAGTTCAGGTTCTTTGAACCATCTCATGAACTACGCTCATGTGCTATGGACTTAACAGAAGTATGGTTGGACTTTCCTGTTACTTTTGAAACCCATCCAAAACTCATAAAGTTAATTTTACGACACTCCCAGCACTACAGCAAGATTGCCTTTGCTCATTATACCCGTGGACTTTGAAACAATATGTAAGCGGAAACTTAACTCCCAATTTTAAGTGGCATTTCTCCAATATCCACCTGTACAGCTGGCAGTGGAGATGTTTCCAGTAGCTTTAAACAGTTTTAAATGTGATGCTGACATATAAACTGTATAGTTAAATGTTGATCTCATTAAGTGTGACTGCATAGATGCTCTTTTCGCTGATTCTCTGAGGATTTTGCTTTTTTGGATCACTACTGCTCCTGTACATGCCTCACAGCCACAGTAATCTGAGCTGCGCTGTCCTCCACAGTTGTAGCACTTTAACTTTGTTTTCCTTTACACACAGCAGCAATATGCCCTTAATATAATTTTGGCACTTAAATCCTCTGGGGATGTTTAATGTCTAAGTGCATAGCTCATATACCCTAAGAAAATGTTACTTGTTCCCCCCCCTCACACTTTAGCATTACAGCTAAACTGTCACATTTTTCTCTATTTCCTCTTGTCTTTAAGCGCTGTGCCTTGGTTACCATAGAGACTGTTATATTTTCTTTGATCTGCTCAGCTGTAACAGCTGTCGGCACACCAGAAATAAGTCCAAGGACAATCTTTTTGTCCTTAGTCAATGTGCTTGTCAACTTTTGGCCTTTAATTTTGCCTGATCTAATGACTGACCTTGTTGTATGTTGTCCCTACAGATAATTATGAGTGTCTTACTTCTAATTTTCCTGGTGTTTTTGACGTCACCTACTACTTTATCTATCACTTTGGCTCCACTCTCTAAATAAGGCACCTTCCTGACTCAGTTTAATGACCACTTTACACTGCTCATTTTCCGTCCCTCTTGTGACAATGGTTTGGTCATTATCACTTTCATCTGCATTCATAAACAGCTTTTTGCAGTTTTTGGCATCTGCTTAGTAAGCAGTGACTGAAAGCACAAACAACAGATCCTGCTAACCACCTCAAATGAAACAAATTAAATGTGTTTTTACATAAACGAAATTAATTAATCAATCACACATTTAATGACATGTTTAATTAATGATGCGTCATTTCCTCTTTTAATTAATTAATGACACATGACATAATGATGCATTTATTTATTTAATGATATTCATTTAATTTTAGCGCTTTTGAGCCTCAATAGTGTCCACGAGGGTTCCAAAGTTGTCTTTAAACATGCTGTTGCTTACATTTTACAAAGTATTTACATTTTCAAGCACACTGCGGGATCAGGGAAGGTGGTGTGTTAAACTCTCTCACAATCTGTCTGACTCTCTGTCTTTATTTATAGTGGTTCAGAACTCAGGCCTTATACATAAGCCCACTCTGCGCACTCCCTTCCTTTCTTGTTTGAAATTTCTACATATTTAAAATTTCATTTCTCAACATACTGTCATGTTTGCAGAGAAACAAATCCAAATGCAATAACTTAAATCTACCTTTATTTCAGGTGATGATATTTTCTTCTACTTAAAAAATAAAGACGACAAAGCAAAACCTCACTGTCGGCATTTCATCAGCTTTCCTAAAATGTAAATTTTAATTGATTCATTCATTTAATTACAGAATTGCAGATATACTGAGTGGTTTAGTAACTCATGAAAACATTTATAAGACTGGACATAGGTAGCCTTTGATGGAGTGCACCCTGACAGTGTTTCATTAGAACAGGTGAAACGGTGTCACTGAGGTATTTTTAAATGAAATTTTATCAGACGCTCATACTTAATCACCCATTCATCGTTTAAAATCATCACAGCACACTTCCTAACTTACATTAAAATATCTCAATACTGCAATGCAGTGTGTGCGTGTGAGGACATAAAGCTGGATTGTTCAGGTTATTATTTTATTGGTGGATGAGTTCCTCAGCTCTTTTCCGGAAGGGTTTTCCTACACTAACATAGAGAATGGAGTTAAGAACACAGTAGAAGAAGGCTGAGTTAGAAGATGACCAGTATAATGTGACACTCGAGAATGTGAACGTCTTGGAGCAAATCTAGTATCCTGCTCATGTGAAATGGCACCCAGTGGATTAGGAACGCCAGGAGAAATGCCAGATTGGTGGTGGACTTCTCTATTTTCAAACAATTAAACAGGCCTGCTTTTTTAAGAGCTTGAATAATACTGTACATTTCTCTTTCATTTCTAATGTTCTCTTTAACTGAGAAATTGTAACTTCCTGTAGATGTATGCAGGGTGAGCAATGATCAAGCCAAGACCCAGTAGGCTACTCATCCTTTTCTGGCAAAGTAGTTGCACCAGTGCCATATTAGGTGCTATGCTGAGGAAAATGAGGAAGTAAATGCGCAGAATGCATTCATGTAGATAACAGCTGATGACACTTTAATAATAATAATGTATACTTTATTGATCCCCGTGGGGAAATTCCTCTCTGCATTTAACCCATTCACTCAGTGAAGCAGTGGGCTGCCATTGGGCGCAGTGTGTAGGGACGGTACCTTGCTCAGGGGTACCTAACCCCTGACCTTCCGATCACGGGGCCAACACTTTACCTACTGAGCTATCCCTTTGCGTAGGATTTTCACTGAAAGGCCAGTTAAAGCCCTTTCTTACACAGAATAGACAGAACACCATTAGCAAAAAAAAAACAACAAAACCTTAAAGTTGATTCCAAGCACACTGATGACCAGCATGTACAGTGGAAACCGTCAACATCAAGCTAATTATATCAGCAGTGCAATTACTTCGTCATTTGTGTTGTTTTGGTTTCCAGATATCTTCACAGATCCAAATTTGGATGGGATTCTGAAGAAAATGAGAGGAAAGCAAAACAGATAAGATATCATTTTTAATACAGTTTGAATGTTACAAATGTTACTTTTCTGGCATATTGTTGTTATTATGTTGTTACTCTGGAGATGCAGAGACGCACGTCCTTTTAAGTAACACTGATATTCAATACAAAATACTCATGGTATATTTCAGTTAGTCCCTAAAGAGGCTGAATCTAAATAATATTTTTTTAAAAAGCAGTGGCAAAATCTAAGCTCTGTGATTTGATAGTGTAGTTATGTAGTGACTTTCCATTATCTAGTTTTAGTCAGTGGCACAAAAAGCTGCAGGCACAGGATCGTAGGTCAGTGGATCATAGGTTACTTGGGTTCAGCTGTGTCCCTGCCCACAGCGTGATCACCACACTTGTTAACAGGAGCACAACTGCACATGAAAATGGCTGCAAATGCAAAAAGAATATCTGCTAAAACCAAACAGATTTTAGTGTGAATCATGAAAAAGATACTTTTGGATTATCAACAACAGACAAGTTCTGTAAACTCTAAAATACTTATTTTCAGATTATGATAATTATTTCCAGGAAATAAGAGTGTTTGAGTATTTTACAGGATACATAATTTATAGAGATTTTTTTTAGCTTCCATGATGAGAGTGCTTTCCGGTTCATAGCGTCATTTCCACACCAGCAACCACCTGAAACATGTTCTCATGAGTATACATATTCTTACCTTTGCAACCACTTAAAAATTAGAATTTAAATTCCTGAAGATTTGTTTCTAAGACTTAATTAGAAGTGTGTGTGTGTTTGCATAAATACATTTGTATGAATATATTCATGCAAATGAAATTACTTTATGGGGCTAGGAAAAAATCTAGCCAAAGTGCAGGCTACAGGAGACTTGAAGAAATAAAAAAGTGAGCTTCATTGAAGCTGACTCAAGTCTAAAAGAACAAATCCAAACAAAGGTTTAGAAAGTCCAAATAGCACCAGGAGGAGAAAACACACTAGGAACCAGTCAGATGGGTGACAGAGGCTTTAAACACACACAAAGTAATCATGGAGAGTCAGCACAGCTGGAGATTACAAGGCATAGCAGAATCTAGATACAAACGGGAAGTTAAACAAAATATAGACCACAAGAAGCCAAAGACTACCCAAATTTAAAAAATGAAGCAACAAAACAGGGAAAAGCCTAACATTAAGACAGGGACCTGACAATAAAACACTACAGAAACTAAAATAATGCCAGAAGGAGTGATATTTCTGACAGAACCCAGAAATGCAATAATAATCATAGGAACACTAACAAAACTCAGCCTAAAGTAATAATTCAAACTAAAGCTCAAGAACAGCAATGAAAAGCAAACTAAAACGCTCACTTATAAGAAGAAAACACAAGATAAGTCAAGAAAAACCACAAAACATGACTGCTGCTTAATTCTCTGAGTGTTGAAACCCTCTGCTAGACTGTTTCTCAGAGCTTGACTACTGCTGTGCAGAAGGATAACATGGATGATAAAAATGATAAAACTAAAAATAATCATCATCCTCTCCATCACTAGATATTGATCTTTTGTGAGGTTAAATGTGCATTCAGTGATATTTGACTGAGGGTGAATTTTGAACTTCCCGTAGATGAATGCGGGAAGAGCAAAGACCCCACACAAACAGACATCCCAGTTTGGTGTGAAATACCCTACTCTTCCTCTCATAGGAAAGCAGGTGCACCAGTGCAACATAATGATCTCTGCTAACCAGAGCAAGGAAGTATATTTTGCAGAATGCATTCGTGTTGATAACAGCTGATGACACTTTGCATAGGATATCACTGAAAGACCATCTGTTATAAGCCCAGAAGCTCACACAGCACATGTTATATATATATATATATATATATATTTCTATATAACAGTGTTTGAGGTTACTCCTTTAAAAAGTAATGTGTAGGTGCACATCAATTATATATTTATGTATGTATAAATTATATTTATAATAGGCGAGACCTGTTTTTCATTCTCTAAACTGTGGCGTGCTTGTTATCAGATCATCACCAGTATTGCCAGGAAATGACAGGGTTTGAGTGTACTCTGATAAAAAGTGAGGTGCGGGTGATATGCAGTGCGGTGCTGTCAGCTCTGATGGTAAACAAGTGTTGATAGAGTGATTTTCTTTTGTTGACATTTACTGTATGAATCTTTCTTTTTCTTTTGAGTTGATAGATCGATGTTTTGCTTATATTTTCAGTAGTTTTGTTAGATGATCGTATATGGCACTTCATAGCAATCATCTTTCAGTGACCAACATTATTTTTATTATTGTATTTCACTTCACTTTTTAAAGGCCATCATCATTTTAGAAAGCATTCATAACCAATTTTTATTTTACAGGATTTATAATTTACAGCAACAATAGATTTGCACAAAAGGAAATGGCTTGTAATGGACAGGGTTGTCGATGGTCACAACCTCATGCAATAAGGTGTTGTTGTAACAAGACACCTGATCAGTTTATCTCACTAACAAACTAAACATGGCATTTTTTAGAGGGTATAGCAGCCATGGCAGTTTGTCTTGAAACAACAACAGTAATCTCCACATTTAGACTTTTTCTAAAAATCCATTTTTGACTTTAATCTCGAAATTTTGACTTTATTTTCACATAAGTGACTTTTTTTTTTTAGTGGCAGGTAATTTTAAATTCTACCAGCTCAACACACAGCGAACACACAAACTGTTTGCATGCTGTGTCGCACAGTGTGTTGCTAGCTAAAGGCCCAGCTGCTGTATTTCACAGGGAGAGAAAGAGTGAGAGATAACTTTACTCTGAGAAAGATGTAGGAAGACAGACACAACATTTGAGAAAGAAAAGAGGTTAGATTTAAAGGTAAGGACTGCTCAGTGATGCTCGATAAACTGCAAATTTAAAACTTACATGTCAGAATTTTAATCGCATATTGGACTGGTATATGATGAGTTTTGATAAATACTGTATTTTCATTTTGTGAAACATCCTGCAAAACAAACAAAACTACACTAACTTTGCGTTATTCAAATGTTGTACTTATATATCATTTTATTATTATATTAATATACATATATTTAGCACAAGGTTCTGTTACCTTTCTACAAAAATTGTTAGAATCAGGAGCTACTTTTTGCTTTCTTACTTTGAGTACTTTACTCGAGTAAAGAAGTTGCTTCAGTACTTTTACTGGAGTATTTTTTTTAGTAGTTCTACTTAAGTAAAGGCAGTCTGTACTTTTGCCACCTCTGCCCACAGCACAAACTACGTGAAACATGTTCCCACAACCATGTAAATCTTTGTATTCATTCTTTATTATATTCTTTATTATATGTGCGTTTAGTTAACAGATTTGTGTGGCAAGTGAAAAGTCACTCATTTGCCTCAAACACTCAAACTTTGGCAAATCAAACATGTGAACCTGAGTGTTTAGATTAGTCTGAAGTACGACTTTCCAGCTTTCAGGATCACTCCAACATATGCAGACCTCAGCCTTTTAAATATGGACTTGTTTAATGATTTGCCACTGTAATAGTATATGACAGAAAATATGAAAAAACATTATAAGGTTCCCGTAATAAAGTTAGCATAAAAGCGTGTAACTTTTCAGGTACTGAAAACCAGTACCCTACCTGCTCTTAGATAAATGCATGGCTGTATAACAACTGGAAAACCACTCAAAGAGCACTCAAACTTCACTACATCAAGCAGAGTCCGATTGACAGCTCCCCAATATCAGTTCTATGAATTTAACACGCCATGTCTGGATATCACTCAAAAACAAACAAACAAACAAAAAAAAAAAGGGTTAGATACAGAATTTGAATTAGACCTGGCACAGTAAGATTATGAGAGAGAAATACACCAATGTTTCTCTCATACTCAGACAAATAAATGTTCCTTTCATCATATTAAATCATTAAACCCACATCCTAGCTCAAAACATTCCAAGAAACCTTCCTTTAGCCTGCTAAAGAATTTTTAAGAGCACAGAACCTACGCCAACCAGAACAAGGAAGAAGATGCTGCAGAGCACATTCATGTTGATAACAGCTGATGACACTTTGCATAGGATTTCACTGAAAAGCATCTGTTATATAATCAGCCCAGCAGGACAAACAGCACACCGGAGCAAAATGAGTTAAAGTCAAGTTGCTCAAATAAATCTAAGCCACAGTGGTGACTGAAGATCAAACTTCTGGATTCAGGAATACACGGACGTTGAATTGGGTTTCCATTATGGCGACCCTTAAAGGGAGCAGCCAAAAGACAACGGTGAAGAAGACAATGTATCAGAAAAACATGAGCTAATTAAGAAGGAGACTTTTTTTTTTACACGTCTATCCCAAACTACAGATCCTAATTCATTTTGATTGCAGGAAAGACCTGTAAAAACTTTCAGGCTTTCGTCTTTAACAGTTTTTAAGATATTTGTGTTGAAACATGACAAAAATGCCTGGAAGTCTGCCAGTGCACCATTTTAAAAATATAGTCAGTATCTTGAAATTTGATATATTAGGCTAAAAAATTCACAGCAATCATTTATGTTCATTATATATGTTGAAACTTTGAGTCATAAAATTTTTATTCAATTCAGAGATGGTCGAGCAGAAGGTCCACGTTGATTTGAGATGGGGTGACCCATATGAGAAACAGAAAATACACTATTATTACATGTTTACATTTTCTGTTCATATGTTATTTGAGAGTTAAATACATAAATGTATGATGTAATTTAATAAACTGTCACAATTTTGCTTACACGGCATAATTATGTTGTGATTTGTTTGAATAAATATTTCACGCGGGGAGCAGAACAGAATTTTTTTTATTCACTGACAATAAGTAATAATACAGTAGCTGCAGAATTAAAAACACTATTTGCATGTGCAAGAATTTAGAAGTAGAAATTGCAGAAGAAGAAATTTAAAAAACCCAAAACAACAAAACAGTGGTGCCTGTCAGTTGCCCAGAGGGTAGCTGTCAGCTTTATGCAGGTCACACATAGATTTACACACTCTGCTCCCAGGCAAGTCACCTAGTATGATAGCCACAACCCTAATAATCCTATTTGGATGATATGCATCAGTGGCAGAAACACAATCATATAATAATGAAAAACAAAACAAAAAAACTCAAACAGACAACTTAGTTTAAAAAACCTTCTAGCAGAATATGTTTTTTCATTTACGGAAGCTGCTATAGCATCTTCTCTCTAAGATTACACATTATGCTGCCACTGTAAGAATATTTATCTGAAAGCAAAGGCTCCTGATGCTTGGATAAATAATTGCCCAAGTAATTATTCTACCTTTAAGGCTTTTTTCACTGCTTGAAGAATTCATTTGTTCTGTTCCAGAAGCTTTTTCCAATAATGATATAGAAAATGGGGTTACGGACACTGTTGAAGAAGGCAAAGTACACAGAGACCTGTTGGAAGATGAACAGTGTGATGTGACATTTCAGAATGTCAGTGTATTGGAGCACATCTACTATCTTTGCCACGTGGAATGGCACCCAGCAGATCAGGAATGCCAGGAGAACTGCCAGGATGAGAGTGGTGGCCTTCTGCTCTGTTCTCTGCTGTTTTAAACCCTCCATTAGCCTGTTACTCAGTGACTGAATAATTTTGACAGTGCAGATCAAAATAATGATAACAGGGATGATGAAGCTGAGTATTATGGACCTCACCTCATACAACAGATATTGATCTAGTGAAGTGAAGTCAAGTGAACAGTGAGTACGATTTGACTGAGGGTTGAATTTTAACTTCCTGTAGATGAATACGGGGAGAGCAAAGACCAAGCCAAGAACCCACACAAACAGACATCCCCATTTGGCATAAAATGGCCTGCATATCCTCTCATGGGAAAGCAGGTGCACCAGAGCCACATAACGATCTATGCTAACCAGAACAAGAAAGTAAATGCTGCAGAACGCATTCATGTAGATAACAGCTGATGACACTTTGCACAGGCTTTCACCGAAAGTCCAGTCTTAGCCATTTCTTTGATAATCAGCCCAGAAGGGCAAACAGTACACCAGAGAAAGGTGAGCTCCAGTTAGGTTGCTCAGGTATATCTCAGCCACAGTGCAGGCCTTCTTGTGGAGGCAGAAAACCATCAGCACAAAGACATTAAAGATGATTCCAAGCACGCTGATGACCAGGATGTAGACTGGAGCCAGAGTGAAGATCAAGCTATTGTCTTCAGCAATACAATGGCTTTGACTTGTGTTGCTTTGGTTTCCAGACATCTTCAGTGTCACGAATCAAGTTGGCAGGGATGCTGGAGTGAAATAAAGGATACCAAAACAGAAAACATAACTATCTTTTTAACTGGCATTGTTCTAACATAATTTGTTATGAATACAGAAAATATAGATACACCCAATTCTGAATAAGACTGATATATACCTAACAGGCTTCAGTCCCTGAGTGACCTGAATTGGATAAGTGGAAGAAAATGGATGGACTGATAGTATTTGATTCAATTTTAAAGACCATCATCATATTAGAAAACATGCATAAAGCACATTTTACATCATATTTAGAGCTGAGCGTGCTTTCCAACATCACAGAGTCATTGCTACAGCACCAGCTACGTAAGACAAGTTCACAAGTTTAGTATATCCATCCTTACATTTGGACACAATTTAAATTTAAATTTATTTATTTATTTTTTGGAAGTCTTCATTATATACATTCTTGTTTGTGTTAAATACATTACTATAAATGTTCTTACTGCATGAGGCTGAATTTTATCAAAACACAAAACATGCTGAGACAAAACGAGTTAATCTGCTGTCAACTTGTCGACATGCTACTGTACACCTAAAAACATCACTGCTTCCAAAACCTGTGCAGCTGTTAAACTGAAGAAATGTCCTTTTTTATACAGATAATGCCAAAATGTCAATAAAACTGTTCCCGATGGACAGTGATTTAGACCTTGCAAATATTCCAACTACAGAGAACAAAGGTAAAGACATAGGAAAGTAAATTCCAAGCCAAATTAAGCATATGCATACCTTGCAGGTAAATTAGTCTGTCCTCCAGATGGAAAAAGAAAAAACAGCCAGCTACACTCTCTCAGTACCTTCTGCTACGGTCTTCTGTCTGAACTGCTTAACTTAAAGAAGAAAGTAAAGTGATTTCAGATAAGAGAGATATCACACCCAGTCTATGACCACTTCCTCTACTCTTCAGTGACGTACTTAGTTATTTCTAAATATATTTTCTCAGGGTTCATTTTAAAACCCAGAGACAATGACACTTTATGCATAAAAAGTAGATATGTAATTAAATAATCCTAGAGATAATAGCTGTATGGGACATAAGTTGAATAAATATTTCATGCAAATAAAACAAAATTTTGATTCTTTAATGAGAAGTAATGATACTGTATTTACAGAGTCAGCAGACACTATTTGTATCCAATAATTAAATGAAGCAGAACTCACTTTCTTTCTTTTGTTTCCTATTTTTTTTTTTTTTGAATACTTTTTATTTTGTTTTTCAAATCTGTGACCTGTCTGTCAGTTGCCTAGAGCATGGATGCAAGCTGCAATTGATGGAGTCATTGTCACAGGGTGCAGCAGAAGACCTTGTGTTTATTTAAGAGGACCCAATTGCAGACGCTGAAGGCAGGAATCCGATCTAACAAAAAACAAGCCGTTTATTGGAGGCCGGAAAAAACATGAGAAAAGAGGGCAAAAAAGCACACTGAGATAAACTAACTAAAAACCTTAACTGGGAATAAGCTAAGATTAACCATGACAACTGTGACATTAGAGCATGAAGATGACATGGGGGAAAAAACATGAACATGCACCTGAGCAGAAAGCATGGAAACAACCTGAAATCTGGAGAGACATGACACAAGACAAACAGACAAGGAACAGAAGGAGACAGAGGACCTAAATACACAGGAGGGTGTATAATAAGGGAAGTAGAAACACCTGGGGAGACACAGCTGACACAAATGATCATGGCGCCACAGGGAAAAGTAAAACTAAACACACTGAACATGGAAACACAAGACTTTCAAAATAAAACAGGAAACATGGAGAGACGTAGACATGATAACACAAACTTGACAACATGAAACACGCAGACAAGAAACACATGACAGACTGGGGAGACACTGAACACGGAGAGACACATGAGAACGGATAAGGGGGCGCAAGCATGGGCATAACTAAACGAAAGACTCAAACACGGAGACATTGGTGAAACAAAACTCAGCTAAATCCTAACTAATAATAACAATACAAGAACGTAACATATTTCCCATAAAACATGAAGAATCAAAAATACAAAATAAACTCAAAATGCGGGGTCATAGACCCAGCCCCTGACAGTCATACATGTTGTAAACTCACCTAATACAGCAGGGCCACCCTAACTGTATATCTGTATTATATGTGTCAGTGATGGAAACATAGTTATCTTGCAGGGAGGAGGGGGAAAAAAGTGTTTCTCTGTTGGAAAACACTGATTGACTGTTCCTCAAAAATCAAAATTTAAAACATCAGTAGGTAGGGGCTTCTGTGCTTACAGCCAGAGTTGTGTGCCTGAGAAGATCCTATCAAAGATATCCATCATACACAGCCAATAGCAGCTTTTAGGGATCACTCCAACATGTGCTGACCTTAATATTTTGAATGCTCAATGTGAATATCTGCCACTGAACAGTATACATTTATAAAAGAAAAAAAGAAAAAGCCTAACAGGCCTCCTTGTCATGATCTGATTGAGCGTCTCGTGGTTTTCCGCTGTCATTTGTCTTTCTGTGTCTGCTTTGTGGGCAGAGCATTGGTTCCTCACCTGTTCTGCTCACCTGCCATCCACTAATGACAATCAGCAAGGCAATACTTAAGGGCAGCGCATCTGCTCATCTACTCTCTGCCAGTCCGTCAGCCATCTCATGGTGGTAACCAGGCCTCATTGTGCCATATCTTTATGTCTGTGCTCTATACTTCTCTTGATTTCCTTGTGTCTTCAGTGTCTCCACCACTTCACTGCTTAACTCAATCCTAGCTCAAGTCTCTGGACGCTGGTCACTTTGGCAAAATTCACTGCATCGCCTCTCACCTTCCTGCCACCACTCTTGGATTCTTGGAAATGAGGGTGAATGGGAAAATGGGATTTAGGAGGCTGCTGAAGAAGGCTAAGTATACAGAGACTTAGTATTTATTCTTTCAAGCACATCCAGTATCCTGCTCATGGGAGAATGGGCACCCAGCAGATCAGGAATTCCAGAATGAACAACTGCCAGGAAAGTGGTGGCCTCCTGCTCCATTCTCTGAGTGTTTCAACCCTCTGTTTGCCTGTTTCCCAGTGTGTGAATAATTCTGACAGTACAGAAAGAGATCATGGAAATGGAAATGATGAAGCTGAAGATTATGGTCCTAATCTCAGATTTCTGGATATTGGTCTGGTGAAGTGAAATGTGCATCCAATAACATTTGACTGAAGCTTCAGATTTGAATTTCCATAGATGAATACAGGGGCAACAAACACCAAGCCAAAACTCAGCACAAACAGACATCCCAGTTTGGCATAAAAACACATTCTCATATTTTCATGGGAAAGCGAGTGTACCAGTATCACATAACAGTCTATGCTAACCAAAACAAGAAAGTAGACGTTGCAGAACGCATTCATGTTGATAACAGCTGATGGCAGTTAACATGCACTTTCACCAGAAAGCCACTTTTAGCCCTTTTTTACGTATTCGATCCAGAAGGGCAAACAGCACACCAGAACAAGGTCAGCTGCAGCCAAGTAGAGCTCAGCCACAGTGCAGGCCTTCTTGTGGAAGCAGAAAACCATCAGTACAAACACAATAAGGATGATTCCAAGCAGACTGATGACCTTGATATAGTCTGGAGGGAAGACCACACTATTTACATCAAGACTGCAATTATTGTTGTTTTGGTTTTCAGACATCTTCAGTGTCAGGAAATACGATAGCAAGGATTCTGCAGAGAAATAAAGGACAATATGTTCTTAACTGTGACATTTTTCTAACATAGTTAAGATGTTATAAAATGATATAGAGATATACCCAAAAAAATATTCCTACTATATTCCCACATTTTTTCCAGTGAATTTCAATGGACATAAAAATTGTGGCAATCTGAATTCAGGCTCAGTTTTACAACATACTTGTCTTGGTGATTAGACCTAAATCTTTTATTTTTGATAAAAGCATATAGGGTTGGCACAGGAGACCCGGAACCATCCCTTATTTTTTTCCTCGTGATTACAACCAAGATCTGATCGCTATTTCTGGTCAAAATTGGAGATTAATAGCCTGATATTTCAGGTTGACTTCTGAACATATACAATTGCAATCAGCAACAGGTAGAACTAGTTTGTCATGCTTTGCCTCAGTCAATAGAAATCACCTTTTGATGTTTTTAAACCCATGTGAACTAACGCTTCCTAACGATGTTCTAGGCTTTCAGTGCCAGTGCAGAGCTGCAGTAAGAAGCGTTTGTGTAAACTGTGGCAGGTTTATCATCAGATCATCTTCACTTTTCCTGGGAAATAACAGTGTTTAAGTGCTAACTGCTAAAGAGTGAGGTGAAGTGCCGTCAGCTCTGATGATAAACTAGTGTTGATAGTTGCAGTTCAATCACTGGTGTTTACTGTGTAAACTCTAGGTTATATCTTTCTTCAGTGATTGATTGCATTCTTGTTATTCATCTTGGACTGAAATAATAGACCAACCAAATAATTTTTTATCACTAATGGAGCATTTAGTGATCAAAATTATTTTTTTAATTCTTCCATCATCATATTAGAAGGCATGCATAACCAATGTATATTTTGCATGATAATGTATTTAGTGCTGAGCGTACTACTTAAAACAGTTTCACCCAAGTATGAGTATCTTCAAATCTTCAGCCACATTAAAACAATTTAAATTCATGATTCATTAGTTATGTTTGTGTCTTTGCATTAATGCATTAGAGTAAAATGTTTGTACTGCATGGGGGTGCATTTTATCAATAGATTAAGTGTGCTGAAACACAAAACAAACTTAAGAGAATCCAATAAGAGATATAAGATTCAGACTTCTTCTGCTCTTCATTCAGCCCAGTTGTATTTATTTTTAAACATAATTTCTCAGTGATCATTTTATAAATGCACTTGACACTGTTGTGGGCACTTTTAAAGAAATTTTCCCACTTATAAACATAATGCCCTCATGTTTGATGGGGACATTATGTTAGAAGTCATAAACTGCTGCATAATAAATTTGCAAGCATTCTGGATTGAGGTGTGTTTAACACAGGCCGGCTCTCTTGTTCTATTCATATTGATTCAGAGATTGCTCTATAAAAGTACTTGACTGCATGGTTATTTCCAGAGTACTGAAATCTAACACAGTCTCCTGAGTTCATTAAATGTCTTAATTCTGTGTCTGAGTACAGAGAATATGTGAGATCCTTAGGTCAAGGCTAGCTTTGTGAAAGTCAAATTCTTCTTGAGGACCCAAATGCCGGAATCATAGATGGATGTAAATGAAAAGAGAGCTTTTAATGCTGTTTAGTCTTATGGACACAAATTCCAGGGAAAAATAGAAAACCAGGAAATCCAAAAAGCCACAACTTACTTGGAATATACACGAGAAAGCACAGGGTATCCATGATTAGAATACAGGAAGGAAGGATACACGACAGAGACAATGTTTACACAAGTGGTGATGAGGGGAAATGAAACAGGTGGGAAATAAAATACAGCTGAGGATAATCAGGGAGTAAGCAAGGGCAGAGACAGGAAGTAAAACTACACGACATGGAGGAAAAACAGAGGGTACTTTCCAAAACCTATCTCCCTTTCCTAAACTCTTTCCTTTCCTTTCCTTAACCTTGATGATGTTTTTATTGAGGTCAAGGAAAGATTGGTAGGAGAATTGATGGTAGGACAAGAGAAGAGCAATGTGCTGAGAATTTTCCTTTTATGGTGAGAATATTTAAATGAGTCACAAATGTACATAAGAAAGATTATTGCGCAGTTTCCCTTCTCTTGGTCCTCAACCCCACCCAACTAAGCCATTATACAGATAAACTGAAGGTTTCGTGTTTCTTTTTTCTTTTGCCAATCATCTACCAGAAAGGGAACAAATTAACTGAAAATAAATAGAACACAGAGCAATTATTCTTAATTCAGTGACAGTAAATATAATAACAGAAATTTTGAGTGCTCAGCAATAACTAATAATGCAATATAGCAACAAAATCACCAGGCACTATTTTTATTCAAGAGTTTAATGAAGTAAAATCATAAAGAAACTATTAAACTTAAGGGAAAAATATATGTGGTTTTCATACTTTTATCATTAAAAACATTCATGACTTTACTGACAAGACCGGTGGCACATTTTTTCCATTCATAAATCCAAAGAAGCATTTCCAAAATGACTAGAAAGAAGGAAGCAGTTATGCCGGTGTTCAAAGCAAGATATGTAACTATGGCCCCGTTTTATTGACAATGACAGATGCCCAGACGATGGGCTTATGCAACCTTATACACATATATTTACACACGCTAGGCACCAGCTAAGTCAAAGATTACAACAGCGGCAACCCTAATTTTATATTTCAATGATATGCAATGGTGATAGAACCATTCAGTCTTGTACTGAAAACTGTTTGTGTTTTTCTATTAGAAAGCACAGTCCATCTTGAGGATTTTAAAATGAACTAAGCTATTGTAGCGTCTTCTCTCTAAAGGTCACAGTCCGATGAAGTCCGCCTTCTTGTGGTTGGCTGCTCCTCACAAGCCAGCATTTGAACAGCACCTGATTGGGGCAGCCAGAGCTGTGTGCTTGAGATGATTATATCAAGTTATCCACTCTCACTGACATTATGCACAACCAAGAGTAGGAAAAACCTCTAGAATTAAGAGTAGTCTGACCTTCCAGTTTTTATGTAACACTCCCATGTATCATAGGATTCCCATAAAAAATACCACAAAGCACATAGCATCAGAGTCAAAACCACTGAAATACTTTTTCTTAGTCGTGGGCTATGTTCCATCTGGAAAATACTCAAAGAGAACTAAAACCTCACTACATCAAGCTGAATCAGCTCCCCAATATCAATTCTATTAAGTAAACATCTGGATTATGTGGATATGACTTTTTGGAGAAACACTGTTACACACACAAAGTAACTGAAGCATATTACATTCAGAATAGATAAATACTAGTATTTTATAGAATAGAATAGAATAGCCTTTTGTTGTGATTGTACATGTACAACAACATTGTGGGTGCTCCACCCCAACTGTGCTAGGATAAACTATAGATAGTAGATAGGAAACAGGAGAAATTTATACAATCAAGAGGGATATATAAAAAACAAGTGAACGGCACACAACAGAGAACAAAAGAGTTGCAAAGTGCTTGGAAGTAGTGCAAAGAAAAGACTTGGGCTGAATAGAGTTTGTGTGTGAGTGACCTGAGTGATGGGGGTTATTCAGACCATGGCTCAGATTAGTGAGGTGACTGGGCAGGGTGGGGTGTGGAAGCATAGTGTTTACTGACAGTCTGAATGGCCCAGGGGAAGAAGCTGTTTGTGAGTCTGGGGGTGTGGGACCTGATTGACCTGAGAAGCAGAAGAAGGCCAGCAGCAGCTTCCGGTCCAGGTTATTCTTCTTTAGGACACGGAGGAAGTGCAGCCGCTACTGGGCCTTCTGCTGGAAATTGGTGTTGTGGGTCCAGGTGAGATCAGCGGAGATGTGGGTGCCCAGAAACCTGAAGATTCCATCCATTCTCCATTTACAATCAGAGGGGAGTGGATCTGTCTGTGCCTCCCACCAGCGGGACAAGTTCTTTACCTCCGCCCTGTACGGTGCCTCATCTCCATCAGAGATGAGCCCAACCACGGTGGTTTCATCGGCATACTTGGCAATGACGTTGGCTGGGTGGGTTGGTGTGCAGTCACAGGTGTAGAATGCGTAAAGTAGTGGGCTGAGAACACCCAGGACTGGGTGTTCATGTGTGTCAGCCATTTCCCCATGTGTTTCCACTTCTTCTGATCACCTCCTGTGTGTATTTAGTCTGTGTGTGTTTCATTCAGTGGTTGTCAGGTCGTCTGTGTTCCTTCCACCATGTCAAGTGTCGCTCAGGTATTTCATGATTCAGCTCAGGTCTTGCTCATGCACCATGTTCATTTTGCTTTCTCATAGTTCTTGCATGCACCTGTTCTGAATCATTTTCATGTCTTATGTCACAGTTATCATAGTTTAGTTTCTGTTTCCGTACTCTTGTTATCAGCTATAATAAATGGCTCGCTTTTTGTTCAAGTCACATTTCACGCTCCATTTTTGGGTCTGCATTTGGGTCCAGTATTCACTCTACACACAGTTGGCTCCCACTGCCTGTTACACCCTGTGGGGATCCAGTGCTGAGTGACAGTGGGGGGAAGAGGTGGGGGCTGAGTTGGACTGATTAAGGCTGGTTGGTGAGGAGCTTACTCGATACTCTTATTGGATAAGCCATTAAAAATTATGTAAAATTATCAAAGCACACATCACAGCTGAAAACATCATAGCTCTGCAGATCAGATTGAGGAAATTTTAGATTCCAGGGCCAAACCTGGAATCTGTGTGTGTGAGGCTGAATGCTTCTATTATTGGATTTGATCTTTGTTTAAAGAATTCCTTTGCTCTTTTCTTGAAACCTTTCCCAAAGATAATGAAGAGATCTGGCTTAAGGACAAGGACACTCTTGAAGGAAGCTAAATATAGAGAAATGTGTTGGTAGATGACCAGTATGATATGACGCCTCAGAAAGTCAACTATTTCGAGCACACTTAGTAACTTGCTTAAATGGAATGGCACCCAGCAGATCAGGAATCCCAGGAGAACTGCCAGGATGAGAGTGGTGGCCTTCGCCTTTGCTCTGTCCTGAACATACCTTCATTAAGGTATGTTTCCAAAATATAAAAGACTGATCTGGTCATATTTACTGAGGGTGAGGGTGCCTTACCACTACTAGCAAGCCATAAAATGGATTTAAATAGGTTTGTGGAATAGGTATAGTGGACCTTAGGCTACTTGGGTTCACAGTGTAGCCTCCACACTTCTAAGCAGGAGCACAACTAGCCATGTTATAGTTATGCAAACGTGAATTTTGGATTTGTTAATGAATTTTTGAAAAAAACAGGCTGGTAATCTGCTAAGTTTTGCTAACTCTGTTGGATATTTATTTGCTGGCAAGAGAGCTGAATGTCTATAAAGTTCAGTGTTCGATTAATGAGAAGTTTCCAGGAATCCTGAAAATATTATTTTAAGTATCAGCAATACTATTAAAAAAAGGTTATTTATCTTCATGAACATAAAGCAATAATTCAGACAACATACATGATGGTATTGCTTCACCTGGGAGCATACTGAACTTCTGAACTTCAGCGTTGTTTGCAGGTTCAAGTGGCAATTCAGAGCTGCCTTAGGACAGTGTCTGTGTAAACTTTGGCATTCTTGTCAGATCATCATCACTATATCTGGGAAATAACAGTGTTTGAACTGATAAAGCATGTCATACATTGCAGTACTGCCAGCTCCGATGGTAAAGTAGGGTTGAGAGTCCCAGTTTTGTGTCTGGCTTTCTTTTGAGTTGATGGATGGATGTCTAGCTTATATTTTCCGAATTGATTGTATTCTTGCCATTAATTAAAAAGACAAAAGTTTTTCTTATCCAATTACTTGATTAATTGATGGAATGATCCATATATTACTCAATTACTACAATAATCTATAGCTGATTTCAAAGGTTGTTTTATAAAATATCTGACACTGATGTGATCAAGAAATACACCTAACTGAGCCGCATGGTTATTTTCAGGATTCAGATAATATCAAAAGCCTTTATTGCTCATGTTGTCAAAATTCAACACAACTGAGCTCAAGTCTCTTAATTCTCTGAGTACAGAGAATATATATATATGACGTCTTTGTGCAAAAGAAACTGAAAATATTCCCATTAGTAAATATTTCTGTTTTCTGTGTATATGTCCTATTAGGATTAAACACCAATTTATTTTTTTTTAATTTACGTTATAGAATTGGCACCATTTTTCTCACACAAAAAAAACAACAATGCATGTTGTGATTTTTTACAGTTTTGGAAATAAAAAAGATCTGGAATTACACAAAACTTGTTAAAAACAATGTTTTCCTTTGAAAACAGTAATTTATCTAATAAGTCATCTAGTAGAAACAGAATTAATTAACAGAAAATAAATGGTATAGACTTCATTTATTCTTAATTCAATTATTCTAGAGATAATTGCTGCATGACACATGGGTTATACTTCACACAATTAGTAGAAGAATGAAGACAAAATGTTGATTCTCCAGCAATAACTAATGATACAAGCAGCAGAATCACCAGAAACCTGTTGTGTTTAGTGGTTTAATGAAGTAGAAATCACGTGCATCATTAAGCGACTATCACACTCTATGGCAAAGATGTATATAGTTTTATCATTTTTTTTATCATAAAAAAAAATAAATATCAAGATTTAATTGATAAGACCAGTGACACATCTCATAAGAGTAAGAATCAGAAAGAACAGATTCCCAAATTACTGGAAAAACAAAGCAGTTACACCAGTTTTAAAAGCAGGAGAGCATGTTTTGGTATGTATCCTTGGCTGTATACATATTTCCCTTCTCTGCTAAAAGTGATTGTTCTCCAAAGACAAAACCTTAGCATGCTTTTTTCTTCTTGATTTTCTTCTTTTTCCTGTGGTAGTAGTAGTAAAAACGTAGCGGTACTCAGTTTGAATTTACTCTTCTTAATGTATTTATTAGAAAAACATAAACTTATTTGTTTGTTTTTCTGTAGAACTCCACGAGCTTTCCTTCTCTATTACTTAGGCTGCCAAATATAAAAAAGGAACAAAGGGATGGCAATTTATTTTGTGTTACTATTTAGCATTTAAATATATTTAATTACTGATATACAAGACAAATTTGCTCCTGCTTTAAAATAATTTAATTTACATGCTTAAATATATATTTTTTAATCTCTTTATTATATGTGAGTGCTTATGTTAGCACAAAGGTTCTTTTTGTATTTGGATGTAGCTTGTCAAAAACACCAAACATGCTGAGACAAATCCAGTTAACAGTCTTCAGCCTAAATGATGACAGATTACATTGGGTGTAATCTGTGATAGTCTTGGCCGAAGACTGTTCCTGGATTTGTCAAAATCGTCTCTGCTGGTAAGTTAACTGAAGGCTTTTTGTTTTTCAGAATGTTTCTACATTTTGCCATTTAATACTATGATGCAGACAACACTGTCAATGAGGAAGAGTGATCTACACTTTTAATTTTTTAATCAACTATTTTGACTACCGAGAACAGAGGTTAAAACACAAAAAGTAAAAACTAAGCAAAATTAAGCATATGAGTACCTGTTACGTTGTCTGTCTCTCTCTTTACTTTCTTTTTTAAGTTAGGAAAGCCAATCTGATATTGAAGTGATGCCAGACTAGGAATATGCCAGTTGAATCCCTCTATCACCACCTCCTTCACTCTTCAGTCAGCCCCTTCTCTGTTTTTTTTCCTCATGTGCGTCTCTTCGCTATATTTATTTCTCGAGGTATTTTCCCAAGTTCACTTTATAAATATACTACACCCACTTGGACATGTCTCAATAAAGTTTTCTGTCACCGACCTAACACATGGTTTGGACACATGTTTTAAACAAAAATACAGAACTGGTTACACAGCTTGTCACAAATAGGAAGCACAAATGACTTTAAAAAGTACTGGTTACACCAGTTTTGCAACAGGGCAGTTAGTACCACCCTATTAATCATCTAGGGAACAATCCGCTCCTTCATCCAAAACAATTTGATTTTGGACATTTTTTTTTTCTGTTGACAGTCTTAAGTTGTCTACATTTAGTTGTTCTAAATGGGTGATTGGTTCATTAGTTTGACTCATTTAGGATTTCAAGTTGCTATACATCAGTACAACCATTATATCCTAAATTTTAAGTCCATAGTAAATACATAAATTGTAAAAAGTGCAATAAACTACAAAGAAATAAAAAAAGAAAAATATATGTATGTATATAATAATGCAAAATGTGCTACCTGTATTTCAGTCAGTTCCCAAAGAGGTTGACTGAGGACAAAAAAACTAGCAAAATTCAGGCTCTTTTTTTGTAAAGAACTTTTCTTTCCTTTGTTAGACTATCCACAGTCTGTCAGCTGGGGAAGACTCCAGTCCTCAAATTGAGGATAGTCGGATGCATGGACCGTCTTAGTTACTCTTAAAAGAACAGCTGAGTTTGAAGATATATA
>VUQG01045799.1:3831-19497 GCA_015106755.1 Etia nguti
CAAAAGTGGCCACATGTAGGTAAGAGAAATAGGTTTTGTCATTGTGTGTGTGTGTGTGTGTGTGTGTGTGTGTGTGTAAGAGAGACATTTAACAAATGGGTGAAATCAAGCAGTAGGAAGTGAACAATTATTTGTGAATTGCCTGGTGTGGGATGAATGGGAGTGCACTTTCAGATGTGCTCTCCACCCCTGTCTTATAGCCCAAACATTCACGTTCCCCAGCGCCCCCGAAGGAAGACTGTGTTTTACATGTGAGTGTGTTTGTGTGTGTGTTTACACAAAGAAATTAATTGGAAGTTTTCCAAGCAAAACCTATTTCTTTGTTGTTTTGGCTTTTGTTTAAGTTATCAGAGTGGGCTTTTGTAGTTTTTGTGTCTTTTGTTAGTTCACTGGCAAACTCAGAACTTTCATCGGGCAACATGACCCAAATGTGATGAAACAAAAATGCAGAACTAACAGTTTCAATGCTGGAAAATATATAAAGATATTTTTCAGATGATGGAAATTATCCATAGTAACAGTTTCTATTGTCAATAAAATATGTATAAAATTGTAAATATGCAGATTCACGCCCGTTTGTTTGAATTCTTTTACTGATAATATCTACCCGCTTCTGTCACCACCCTCTTCCTCTTCAGTCAAGATGCAAATATAGCGATGATATTTCATGTTTCTTTGTTTTTGCAGCATGACATGAGAATTTGACAACTTGTAGAGTATTTGCATTATATATTTGTTTATTTTATTCAACCTGGTGTTCTTGAAGAGAGCTGTGGCTGGAATATTCTATTTATATCATGTGTGGCAAACTTAATATTTTGTTCCATAGCTTTCAATATAGCCTCTTCATTATAGCCATTACACCCACCTCTGTCGTTTCCTGACAGAGGTGGGTGTAAATGAGACAGGATGTCATGATAATCGTAAGTCCCAAAAAAGCCTTTTGTGACTTGTCATTATATATGAGATTTGTTGTTTTACTCATGTGTTTTATTCATGCAATATTGATGATGATGATGATGATGTTAATGATGCTGATGATGCTGAGGCATCTCTATCCACACACCCCCTCCCTCATATCTGTCCTCTCTCTGCAATAAAAGCAGTGAAACCTGGGTCAGTCCCAGGACTCTCACTATGCATATTTGGCACTGTGTGCAGCAATAAATGGCCCCTGTGTGTACTTGTGTTTGTGTGTGTGTGTGTGTGTCAGAGAGAGAAAGACAAAAAGAGAGGAGGAAGATGATCTGATGGTACAGAATGCCTGGTGGTTTTATTGCCAGGCTCCCTGCCTGCACCCAGATACATAATGAATATCATAAATCTTTTTAATGCACACCAACACTTGTGTGCACACAATCATGCACTTGCCAAGAGCCAAATTTCTCTGTTATTCTTCCGACTTGTACAGTTGCAGTTGGTGGATAAATGAAGGGATTGTGATTGAGAATATGTGTGATTGGATTTCGAAATACAATATGCCCACAGAATGCAAAAAGTTTTGCACTCTATATATAGAATATGAACAACAGTGTGTGCAAACAGCAATTTTCACAGTGTTTTTAGTGAGCAGTAGCATGTGTCCTACCTCCTGCATATCCATCCAGCACACCTTGCCTGAACCACACAGAATTATTCCAAAAGTGAGAACATGGTTAATGGAGTGTGAGAAAGGACACCTTCAAACAACGTCCAGATATAATCAATTTGTGTTCTGGGAATACCAACACACCGAGAAAATCCAAATAAGCTTACAGTTCTCCTGAAGCTTGAAAGATCGTGCACTTTGATGTCTATTATATCAGTGTTGAGTGACTAAAGTCATCAGACAAACTAAAGCACTGCAAACTAGATGGAAACAGAAGAACTTTGGTTGCGCGTGTTGGCTCTCAGTTGGTGTAAAACATCATCCAGTGTGGATGGAATATAGTGGCATTACACTGTAACTTTATAGTTTCATGATTTTCTAAAATAAATATGAAAGGAGAGTTTTTCTACTAAACAAGAAATAAGCAGAAACAAAACTCAGGTTTATCACAACGGCAGATGGTGGAGAGGAGAGAAAACATGCTGGAAAACTAATTTCTAATGTGTTTATCTTTGTCAGTAAATCCAGAGGAAGTGAGCTGGAGGTCAGGAAGTAATGAAGTTTATGGGAAATGTGGTCTTGATTTTTAGAAAGACTACCACTATATACCAACATGTGACATGGAGGCTGCCAATTATCCTGGCTGTGGTCTTATGTGCTTACAGTAATTTTAACAAGGTAAGGTTTTTAATTGGAGGAGGGTTTATTGGTGTTTAAAAAGTGCTACACACAGCACATTTAAAAGGGGACAAAAAGAAGTAGAAGAATGCATGTGCTACAAATAAAGAATCTTAGATTCAAAGCACAGTGATGCAGTGTGAAGAAATGATAGATAACTGGTTAGTGAAATGATAGAAACAGTAAAGGATTGTTCTGACCTCAGAGCAATGGAGTTATCACTGCATGAAAACATAGAGAGGTCCATGCTTGAGAGAGTCGAGTGTAGAAAGCACTAAAGGCAGAGAATGCACAGAGGGCTGCTCTGGAGAAATGTGAGGCCGTCTTCAGTGACAGGCCTGTGCTGTCACTGTAAATACGAACAAGTTCAGCTAAGACAGTAGCTGAACTTCAGCTTTGCCCAGCACTGGTTTTGTGTACGTGTGCATCACGTGCTGTGCGCAGGCCACAAAGTGCCAGAGTGGCACCAAAACAATATCAGAGCCTGCTGGCGAGTGCAAGAGAACACAGTTTTACATTTTGTTGCACAGCTGCCATCTTTGAGCTCTGAATCCTGTCCATCACCCTCAGGGTCTTTATTGTACTCGTGGAAAATCTCATTTTTTTGTACTATGATCATTATTGTGTATATATTTCATATAAATACATATATGATATAACTTCTCTTATTCTTAAATATGGCCATGCAGCAATTAAAGACGACGACTTTGTCCAACACCCTTTGCACAACGCTGTCTATCTATTCAGCGGTGCTTGTTTGTGGAGTAGGCTGCTGGAGATGGGCAGGTAAAAGTCATATCATATTATTTTCTTAAGCACCAAGGCAGCTAGAACTGGCTCTGGCTGTATCTCGACAACCATTCACACCAAGTAACTTTTCAAACGTGGAGTAAATTTAATGAGAACGTAATCATTACATAAGGACATCTTAACAATAATTTACACGCAGATGCAATATTACCACAATAATTAATTATTTCAACAGTTTTTAGGCATTTCATCTGCTAATGAGTAACTTTTACTAATATGGAGTCAATTTGTCTTTAAGTTGACTATTTATGTTTTTTGTTCTTTACTCTCCTGATGGGATTTACTGAGCTGACTGTCTGAAGAGTAATACATGTGTGAGGGGGTGGAGATTCATAGGTAAGAAATAGGCCTACTGAGACATTTTATTGCAGAAGAGCTATGAATGAAAAACTATGTGCTGCATAATAAAGGAACAGTGTTTATGTCTGTCGGTGTGTGTGGTGGTGGTGATGGTTTCATTGTGGAGGTTAATATTTTTTATTAATCTCTCAGTAAAAGTATTCAGCACGTTCTTGTTATCTAGCTGGCAGGGTTCTCCATGCTGGCGTCAGTGACAACTCCCTCTGTGTGGGGGGGAGAGACATAACTTGCAGATGTGGGGCCACTTAAGTTAATACACACATGCAACTCAGCAAGAGCGGTTTCCCTTATTCAGCTTGGAGCATGGCACCTCCTCTAAGAACCACCTGCTGTTTAATACAAGTACACAGAGATAAATCCTCTCCTGACACACACACAAACACACACACACACATTTACCTCTACATATGCAGTTCTGACATGTATATTAGCTCCTGGGCATGAGTGTAAACATTTGTCTATTATACCAATTATGAGCACACAGACATACACAGTGGAAAGAGTATGTTAGTTGGACTCTGCGCTAAAGATACTTTTCATTTTTGATTTCATTTCAGTTGCTTGATATTTTCACATTTATAACTCCGGTGCGTGATGCATTCGAGTCTACCCATTTTCTGTCTCTGACTCTGACGTGGATCTACCCTCTCTCTTGAGCCAATCGCAGACAAGTGGGATCACATTTATGAGCTTGGTTGCCAGGCAACAAGGAGGGAGAAAGCAAGCGAGAGAGCGAGTGTGTGAGAAAAGAGAGGGACGTGGTGGCAGAGAAAAAATAGCCATGTTGTTGCCAAGAGGAGAGGAGAAATCTGAGAAAGATGGTTTAATTGCCTTTCACAGATAGCATGCCATTCACGGTCAACTGGAGATGTGCTGGAGCTGGCAGAGTTCATCATGAAACCAAAATGTTTGAAGCGTGATTTTGTCCTATACATAACCAGGTTAGCATCAGGCTAAGTCAGCTCTTATCCTTACCTAAACCCTACAGTGGTACTTAAAAACGGTGTGACATAAAAGCTAGGTGCAATTTAAGTTTGGCTAAATTAGTATAAATTAGTGCCATTGCTGGGATTTAAAGTATTATTGTGTAAAAGGCAGCTTCTGTAGCTTCTTCATGAAGGCACGGTGAGTAAAGAATAAAAGGAGGAAGGGACTGAGAAATAACTGAAATACCTGGAGTTTCTAAAGACACGAGTTTTTACACAGGCACAAACACAAATGCAAGCGGGCGTCTTCCACCACTGCTAACTAGCATAAAGGTAACATTTAGCTGGTGCACTTTCTGTTTAGTGTGAGCACACTGTGCAACAGTGAACTTATCTAAAAGCACAACTTTAAATTTGTCTTGTTTTCCTTTGCTTACACGATCCTCACATATTATGGCAATGTTGTATTTTGTATTTGGCAAATTTGTGAGATTACTAATTGGAGATATTGTGATACCTTTGCTTTATGGTCTCAAAATAAAAAAAAATGCTATGATACAACATTACCAAAAACTAATTTTTTTTAGAATCAAATGAATCGCTTTTACATTGTTATTTTGTAACATGCTACGACAGTCCTGATCTTACTGTAGGTTTTTTAATGTTGTATAATTTAAAAGGCTAAAAAGAAGACATTTTGCTTGTAGGTAAGCTCTAATTCTTTGCCTAGCTACATTGAGAAGTTTTAATGATAATTTCTTTCTTTTTTTCTTTCGTTCTTTCTCACCCTCCCCTCCCTCTCTCTAAGTAGGCCATGGCTGAGGGGTCTGTTGCTGTGGAGGGCTACAAAACAACATTATTGTCTTTAATTAAGCCTCGGCCACTGTGAATCTATTTCCCTCCCTGCAGCCCCTCCATCGCTTTTCTCTCCCTCCTCCTCACTTAATCCAAATATTGCGTTCCTCCTCACGTTTTCTCTTTTTTCCCCCTTTGCCATCTCTTTCTTCCCAACATGTTTCTCCGATCAAATTTTTGAGTTTCTCACAATTCCTGTTCCTCCTTTGGCCTTTTCCTTCCCTCCATCGCTCTGTCTGTCTCTGGCAGCTCTCTGTGGACATTTCCTCATGTCACAGTGCAGTATTGTCCCAGAGGTCAACAACACAGGACATGCTCTATTGGACACACAAACACACACATACTGAGACACACATGCAATGTCCTCGCTCAGTAAGCATGGGAAGCTGAGCTCAGTGAGTCTCACTGCTCCAGGGCCAATCCTGTTTAATCAGTAAGGAGGTTGGGCTGAGGAGCAGTATGAGTGTGCTTATGTATCTTTGTGTTTTAGGGAGTTTGTCAGGAACAATTTGAAGCACAAAGTTTTCTTTTACATTTACATTCTTATATTTGCACATTTAGCATTTAGTAACTTTTTTACTAAGTTTGTCAAAATACTGATGCAACTCTTGCAGCAGTCAGAGAAAAGCTAGTATAATGGTGTGTACATGTGTGTGCTGACAGCTATGTGAGAGTTAGGTGTTAATCCTCAGCATTAACAACCATCAGCCAGGCGTGATAACTGGTGTGGCTGCTGCTGGCTCAGCTGCACGCACACGCACGCACACACGCACACACACACACACACCTTTTTACTGCTATCCTTCAGATGGCTTTCTTTTTAAAAACCCGAATGTAATGATCAGAATTACATGTCCAATCTCGACCTTTTATGATCTTCAGGGGATTCTCCCTGATTTTAGCATCACTCATGGTCTGATACAAAGTGAATGTTGCTGAAATAATAAAGTGCAATATTTATTACATGCTGAACCACTTCTTTGTGTTCTGTAATGTTATGAGAAATGACTTTATTTCTGTGGAACGTTAAACATGCAGCAATTGTTCTTTCACTGCAAGAGTTACCAATCAAATAGTGATTTTCTGGGACATAAAATACAAACCCAGACCTGCTTTGCATCTCCATACTTCTTGCAAATGTATGGATTGCTGTCAGTGCTGCTTCTATTCTTTTCACTTGCACACCTGCAATTTCACACCATACCTTGTGCAACTCGCAAACTTCAAATTGAGAAACTGGCTTGACTTTTGAGTAGTAATGAGATCTGTATCTGACATTAAATACTTTAGTACAATTAAACATCTGAAATAATTTTATTCATGTTTAATGAATATGCTTTTCTTTAAATTTTTTTGGTCATGTGAGTAACATCTCGTGCCATAATGTTCCTTCATGGCTTTCTTTCTAAAAAGGCAGGGATATCTACGCGGACTCCTCTTCCATTCATATTTTTTGCATACCCTTCATCCCCTCTCTCTCTTTCAGGTCTGCAGCTATCCCAGTGAGTGTGTTGCCATGGCAACAGTGGCACACAGATGCCAGTGTGTTATTTTTTGGGAAAAACCTAACCCCTTATTCTTCTGCATGTTTTCTTTTTATTATTTCATGAGCAAATGTATAAAAAAAGAACAAAAAAAGTAAGAAAAAAAATAAAAAAAAAAAAAAAAAAAAGTAAAAAAAAAAAGAAAAAAATATGAAGGAGTTGAATTATGGCTCGAGGCTCCGTGTATAACTGTTAACATGCCACCACTCACTCCCACTTACTGTGACGGTCATTGACCATCATTCTTTTTCTCATGTTCTCAGATCCGGTTCTATACATTTTTTTGCTCCTTGGAGATCAATAATGTGCAGAACAGCAGATGTGCATACATGAAGCCCAGACTACATTACCCACAATGCTATATTTAGATCACTGCAGTGCATGACTCAGCAGAGACAAGCCTAACTCTGGTTTTGATGGCATAGCTCTGACTGGTGATTCCACTGTGTCATATGTATAATTCATATGTCTTTACAGAAACACTGGGCCAGAAAAGTAGCATCATGAAAGTCATGCCTGCTGGAACCCACCGTATCTTAGATCCTGTCCTTTGAGCCAATTAAATTAGCCTCAGAGGACATTTCATGGCATATAAATATAACACACTCTATCCTTTAACTTTTGCTTTAGATAAGGAAAAACTACCATCTGATATTATAAAACCGACTGCATAAAAAAGCATAACATTTCACAAATGACTTTTATGTTCCTCTTCACATGTGTGTTGGTTCTTCAATGACAAACTGAAGAATTAACCAAAATTTTGCCAGCCATAATGTTGACAACAGCTAATATGCAATTATAGGCAGTTGCCACACAACTGCACAGCAACTCTTATATTCAAATGTCATTTTTTTTGTTATGTGAGAGAATGTGTTCACTGCATACACGTGAACTCTAAGCGCTTCTCCCTGTTTTAAGCCCTGTGTGTCCTCGGCGTACAGACCAACATGCCAGGAAACCACAATTTTATGGAAAATGCGTGAGTTCATCTAAAAATGTGTTTTAAGAGAAAGCAGCCAAAATGGCACAAACACAAACACTGAAGCTAAAAGAAAATATGATTTTTTTAAGAGTACTAGCTTCGCTTAAGTAGCCTTGAAAGACGTTGGTCTTGCACAACTTTCAGATTTGACCTCCTGACATCTGACCTTATTTGGAAGGAGAATTTCTCGCACTCCATAAAGCATCACTTGTGAAGAACATGTGACAACAGATTGCAGTATTCAGCATGTAGAAGTTAGATGTTCTAAACCAGGACGGGTTGGTTTTTTGTAATTCACCAGATTACTAAAATATTCTTGGGAATAACATATTTTATTGTTCTGTGTAGTGACGTTAAACCATATATATATTTCCTGTAGCAATATCAGAGTGGCATCAATTTTATTATGAGCAGTTTATGTTTTCAAAAATGTTAAAATGTTCCTTTAAAAATGCATCACATCACTGAGATAAATATAGAGTGTAGTCCCTTGTTTCAGGGCCATTTTTGGACATTTTCTATGTTAAAATTGTAAAAGAGAGCAAGCCAGATTAGCTCACCCCACTGGCAACAAATTTCTGTTATTATAAGGAGAAAAACATAACTCTGGACTGGATGCCATGACTCAGTCAAAAGCTATTTTAACAATGTATGGATTAGAATACTTGACAGTGACTTCAAGTATGTGGAGAGCCCTGCAGTGTTAACCCTCTGTTCTTTGTGTGTGTGCTCCTTATTGAACTTTTGCAAAGCAGTGGCCATAGAATTGTTCAGCTGGCCATTTCAATGCACGATACAGGAGAATGCACATATGCACAGACAGTAACAGGGTGAATTTGTAACGGAGATAAGCTTTCCCTTGAACCCAACACAGAGTGGCTTTCTAAGTATTTGCCAGAGCAGTGAGAGCACTTTAAGATCATGTATCATGTAGCCTCGAGAGGTTAGGAACTGCAGACAGCTTAGAAAACCAGCCACTCAACAGCCGGTGCTGAGGGAAGCACCTCCGCCTATGCTGGCATCAAACAGCAGCTTTGTTTAAACTGTTCTTACCAGTGGGTGAGGTGTTCCGATCTGGATTCAGAGTTTTACTTGTGAAAACCATGCACTGTAGGATTGATACTCCACCTAAACTGAAACTCAACTTTGAACATTTACGGTAACAGTAAAAGATATAAGATCAATATCAGGTTGTTAAGATGCACAAATGTACTTTCCATTGATTTTCCTTTTAATTAGGTGTCATGTTTCTGTATTCGAGTAAAGTGAATGTGAAACAGTAGTGCCACTGCGTGATTATGTTTTGTTTTTCCCTGACAAGGGACAGGATGGTTTCCAGTGAGGTCATCAACCTTTGAGCTGGAAGGGATCCAAGGTTTTGTTTATAACCAAGTGGGATGGCTGTTTGAATAAACCCGACCACAGACTTGATTTATAGCATTTTTCTGTACGGCAAGTTTTAATTAATGCTCACTTAATGTTGAGGACATTCTTATTTTTCTACATAAGCTATTACATACGTGCATTCTGTGTAGTCAAGGATGTAAATGAACTTATTATACAAATAAATAATATACCTACATTAAAAGGTTAAAATTACATTTACATGGAAAAATAAAATATTTGGATTTTGCTTTAACTTCCAGTTGGTCTGAAGAGATACATGTTTTTATGGTTTGCTTTCATCAATTTGTCTTATGGTCATTACTATTTTTATTCATTCTTGGTACATATCTGGTATTATTAATATGTTTTCTTGCACATGTATGTGTGTGAAGTGAAACTGCTATTCTACTTGGTAGTTGTAGTGTATTCTTCAGTTAAAGAAAATAATGCCTCATCCAGTCAATACATCCGACGTAAATTCCCAAAAGATCTGTGGTCTCCTAAAAGCTGGTTGAATAAGACTGGATGATGAAGAAGACTATCGAGAACATACACTGCATCCAAAATCGCTACCTTCTTAGCTTAATTATTAGATTTTATATATTAGTAGTCTATATACAGAAAGGATTAATTAACACCAGAGCAAGGCTACATCGTTTGGCACTGTGCTGAAATAATAGTGTATGCACCTAATCCAGTGGTTCTCAAACTTTTTACATCATTCCCCACATGGCAGGAAGAAATGTTTTCACGGCCCATCTAAACAAAACAATGACAGAAAAGCCGAGCTGCAACTTTATTTAGATAATAAACTCATTCACAATGAATCCTTCAGTAATTTTTGTTTTAAACAAACAACTTTCATTTCAAACAACTATTTGTAACTTTTGCCACTAGACTGCTTCATTAGTCTGCAGCACTTCTTCAAAAAAAGCAAAACGTTAAACAGAATGTGAACATTGCCAAACATGGAAAAATAAAGTTCAGTCTTAGTCTTATAAAAAAAAAAAAAAAGAAATCCAGAAACACTTGAACACAGATGAAAAATATATAATTTAGTGAGAGTTTAATACTATTCACTCTTAGTGGCTGCAGTGAGCCTGTTTTTCACTGCAGAGCTGTGGCGGGGCGTGGTCTGCGGCGCGGCTGCGGGGGAGGCGGACGCACCTGAGCGGCATCCCCAATCACGCCTCGCCGACTTCAAACAGAATGAACTAGGTCCTGTTGTTGTTGATGATGTGTGTAGGCTGTAGCCAAAAAGTTGCAGCCGCGTGTGTAAGTCGACAGCCGCAATAAAGAAGTTTACTGAAAAGTGCGAACATGTGCCTATACAACTTGTTTTTATGGACATTGCTTAGACATTCACATTAGACAGATATCAAAGAGAAAATCAGCAGAAAACTTGATGATTTTTTTTTTTCTATAAATGTCCTGAATAATTTAGCAGCCTTTTTGCTGTTTAACTGCACTGCATTTAGGAATCTATAAAATCTAATAATGTGCAAGTTAACTCAAAGGTGAAAGGCACACGCAGTCACTCTGCTTCCTTTGTCTCTTGGCTGTGTAACTTTCAGCAAAAATCACAGTGATGAATGGAGGTTAAATATGAAAAAAGATCAGAGTACAAAAAAGGCTTTCTATATAATAAACCAAAGTCAAAAGACTTTTTCAATCCTTTGTCTTCTTTGTCTCCACGTGGATGGATTATTTTCACACCAGTAATGCTGCTGGCATCATAAACGAGAGTTTTGAGATGTTTTCATTGATGTATCCATTGTGTGGCCTATGTTTCAAAAACACCTCTGTAGCACCATTGCTACGTGGGAAGAAAAAAAAGCATTGACTGTCTAAAAAAATGGATATAACTATCTTGGTCTGAAAAGTGAATCGAGTGTCGAAGTGCAGTCCCAATATTCAACTCCATCCATCCATTTCCTTAGCTTCTTAATCCTTTTAGGGTTGCAGCCAATCCCAGCTTTTAATCAGGAGGCGGGGTACACCCTGGAGAGGTCGCCATCACATGTACTGCATACTGTTTATTCAAACACAGAATAATAGCTAAAAAATTCTAGCACACTAGCTAAAAAAGCTTATTCACATATTCAGTGATATTTCACTTGTCTCCGAAAATATTACTTTTTTCTACAACTGTGAAAAGAAGGAACCCATGGAGCAGTTCAGACGCCACAAGTAAGGTCTTGGAAGGTATGCTTAAAGCCCGTATTACTTTGAACTTTGCTTTTCTGTTCTTACTGATTGGCAGAGACAGCAGAAAGCCTTTTAAGTCGCATTTTCTTCTTCTTTTGTCCTTGCATTTTTTTCCACTGATTATTGTGTAATGTAGGTGCAAGCTAGCTAAATTGGCCAGTTTCCCTTTCTCTGTTGGTATTTTTAGCATCAGAAACTGTCCTTTGGCAGCATCCCCCCATTTCTGTGTAAAAAAGGCCTATACCCTGTCTGGAGGCCTTTAGTTCAACCCTGTCTTTGTCTCTGGGGAGCGAGTGTGTATCTGTATTTTAGTTCGTATGCTCATGTGTGTCCTTGTGGATATGCGTGTGTGTAAGAGAGATTTAAAGCCTCTGTAATCAAAGCCAGAGAATGTGCATGCTTTCCCAGGCCCAGCTGACTCCTCTCTAAACCATTGCCCCAGTACACTCTGGTCTACTGTGGCCTGCATTTTATTGGGTCCAAGGTTGTGGGCTGTGAGTTACTGTATACATTTGTGCACGTCTGTTTGTTGAGTAAGGAAGTTGGACTTCCTCTGTGATCATGAAGTGAGCTCTTTGACGCTGAGGTTCTTTGCCAAGTAGTCTCTAATCCTGGAGCAGGGTTGCTTTCTTGCAGGCTGTGCTGAACTCGGGTCAGATTTTCAAGTTCTCAGGGTTAGTTGATGAAACTTAATTATGCTGCCTATTTGACATTTTTTTCACATAGAGAGGAGATCAAATGGCAGGGATGGAAACAGATAAAACAGTTTCAGGTGATGCATGTTAATATATTTCTTTGATAGAAGGGAATTAATGTGCACGTGGACTACACAGAAATTTTTTTTAATTATGTTCTTTACTTGCTTCTGTACATTCAAACTGTGTTTTGACCTGTCAGGTTGTTTCGATCTGTATTCCTGCATGTTAGGAAGCAAGAACTCTGAAAGAGGGGTTTTAATGTGTATTACTGAAAAATTGAGAGGAAGACTAAGACAGAGAGCTGAGATATAGAAATGGAAAAATGTAACCTTTTATTTCTGCAACAATAATGCACATAGACACATCAGCTGTCTCCTATTTCTTTTAAGCTAAGCTTCTGGCTCTAACCCGTGACCTGTTTTTGTTGAACACAGATGCACTTTGGCTTTGACTTTTATTTTAGGGCACAGTACATTACTCCCCAGCTGTAGCTGCATTTCTGCAATTGTGATGCCCTTAAGATGAGTGACATGGATAGCCTTTTCAGCGTATGCATTTCATGCTGTAAGGCAAGGCAAGTATAAGCTGATAAACTCTTTATGGTTCAAAAACTAGATAAGAAAAACCAAAAAGGTACAAATCACATGTACAGTTTGTATCTGAACTCTTACATTACACAGTTTGTCTACAGCCTGCGTGATCTTGTCGCATGTTAAAAACTGCTGCATTTGTCATTTTTCCTGGCACCTATCCAGCAGTCATCAATACAGCTTGCACAGTTTCGCCACTGATGATGGGAGAAGGGACTTTTATTCCATAAATTCCATCTACGTAATGCAGAAGAGTTGCTTGCGTTGCCAGAGGTTCGTCAATCAAGTACGTCAGCCACTATCAAATACAGACTGTGATATACTATTTCATTTTTCAAAAACAGCATGACTGATGCAGTATTGCACATGTGGAAAGCACCTAATTACAGATCACATATAGAAAAATGTTAATGTGCTTACTATAGTAAAGGCTTTTTGAGTACGTAGATTAATTCTACCTAATCAGGGCTGAATAAGCTAAATTCATCAGAACTGTGTGGACATGGAAAGTTTAGTCAATCAATACGTGTAATTGCAGTTGCTGTCAAAAACAGGAGTTTGTGTCTTTTGTGAGTTATCTAATATAACTAATATCCATCTCAGGCATTTTTTGGTCCCTTCTTCACAACTGAAATTAATGATTTCATATGTGATGGATTTTTTGTGCTTTTTCTGTGAAACAGAACAACAACAGTTAATCCCAGCTGACTGGACAATTAGTGCTCTTACTCATTACACGACATAAAACCAAGTTAATAGAAATTCCTTGAACAGAAAAGGAGCTTTGCTCTTTTTGTTGTGGCTATTCACTTCACGATGATTTCTTAATCTCGTGGAACTGGGGAGGACACTGACTGCTGTAAAAATCAGCTAGACTCAAGCAGAACATTGATTGCTCAGGTTCATCTCAGCAGACACTCATCTGCGTCCTGATTGATGCGTCTCTGGGGATGTGTCTGATAGGCAGCTGTAGCGTTAAACTACACCCGGTTTGAGCAAACATGATTTATTTTTTGTATTTTGTTACATTTGATAGCCTGTATTTATTTAATACTTTTAAAACCAAACTAGCAAAACCCCCAATAATGAGCAGTTTACAGTTTAACACATAAGCTATGAACCATTTAAATAAAAAACAAACACAAAAATGAAACATTACAAATTAATAAAATTAAATGAAGCAGGAAAGGCTCTGTGGGGAAAAAAGGATGTCTTAAAAAATATTTAGAAGAGGACATTGACTGTGGCGATCTGATTTTCTCAGGCAGTTCATTTTATAACTTAGGAGGTTAGATAGCAAATATCGTCAAGGGACAGATAAAAGATCTTTGCTTGGGAGACATAGTCTTCGTCCAGGCTCATTAAGGAAATTAAAAGTTCAGATGTAAAACACGGAGGTAATAAAACATTTATTTGAATTCATTAATAAGTCACCAGTCAGCAGATATAAGGAAACTAAGCTAATGTGTATAAAACATTTTTAGTTCTGAGTTTGTGCATCAGTTCATCAGCGATCGCCTATCTTTGTCTTCCAACATCATCGCTATTGCAGTTAGGGTGGAGAGATGTGTTTTGACAGGAAGTGACCTTGTCATGACCTTCTGACTGATGTCATAAATCCAGAGTGGGTCAGAGATCAAAGCTAGACTGTATGTGTCACAGTTTCTGTCAAGTCAAAACATTTCTGACTGACAGCACAACTTGCGGTTCCAGTCTGAGCTTGACTTTATCTGACACGTAATTTGAGTTTGAACAAACCATTTGGAGCTTGAATCAGGTAACAATGCTGATAAGTTGGGCACTTTAATTACTTATTAGATATCCAGTCTTACAAATTGAAATCGTGTCATAGCATGACAGTAGGGCTGTCCCAAGGGGCACCTCCAGAATTTTTTCATAGGGGTGGCCATATGGGGGCAAATTTTGGGGTGTGGCCAAACTGTATTGTTTTCTCACAGTGGAGAGAATCTGTTTTGGTGCCTACCTACAGACGGAAACATATCAAGAGTGAAGCGAAGAAAAGAGACCTCTGTCTCTGTGTGGCAAGCAGGACCTTCTATAGTGAACCAGTACTGTCCTTAAAATTAAATTTTAAATGTTATTTACACAACTAATGAAATAACTCTCAGAATTCATCCAACGATTTTCTACTGCTTATCCAGTTCAGGTTTCACGGTGGGGCTGGAACCTATCTCAGCTGACACAGGACATGAGGCGGGATACACTCTGGAAAGGTCACCAGTCTGTCACAGAGCTAACAGACAGAGACAACTCATTCACACTCACATTCACACCTATGGCCAATTTAGAATCTCCAGTTAACCTAGTAACGTCTCTGTGGGAGGAAGCCGGAGTACCCAGTGACAACCCACGCAGACACATGGAGAACTTGCAAATTTCTCATAGAAAGATGACGGTTTCAAACCCAGGGTCCTCACGTTGTGAGGTAACACAACCAAATTACCCAAATTTCCCCTTGTGGGACAATTAAAGGATTATTCTATTCTATTCTATTCTATTCAATCATACCATGCAAGCATGTTGTTGGTGTAGTACCCCGTTACATACGTGCTAATGCGTCCTGATTTGTGTCAGACTGCGATGTAACAAAAAGATGAGGTCAAATTTGGGATAAATGATGATGAAATTATTCATATTCTACCATCATTGTGTCTTTTGTCTCTGCTTTCTTCTCTTTCCTCAGCCCCAGCTGCTCATGGCAGATGGCTGCCCTTTCCTGAGTTGGCTTCTGTCAGAGATTTTTATCTTGTTAAAAGGGGGGTTTTTCTTTCCCACTGTTGCCAAGTGGTTGTTCATAGAGGGTGTTTAATGTTTGGGTTTCTCTATAAACAGTGTTGGGAAGGTTACTTTTAAAATGTATTCCACTACAGATTACAGAATACATGGCCCAAAATGTAGTTTGTAACGTATTCTGTTAAGTTACTCAATGAGAGTAACGTATTCTGAATACTTTGGATTACTTAATATATTGTCATGCTTTTTACAACTAAATGAATGTACTATTGCTGTGTGATTTA
>VUQG01045800.1:0-26905 GCA_015106755.1 Etia nguti
AAATGGAAAACATGCACACTCACTCCTGCACACAGAAATGTACAAAGATATGAAGTGAGATGCTTTAGCTTTCTGTGCTTGAGTTCATTCATCCGTAAACACACACACACACACACACACAGGCAGAACATCAAGCTGGTAGGCAGATGTGTACAGGCATGCACTTTGACCCACTTATATTCACTCCCATACTGTAAATTAGTTGCCTTTTTCTCTCTCTTGCTCTGTGTCTCTCTCTCTCTCCTATCGCGGTAGGTTCTCCAGCTCTCTAGTACTACTGCAGCTGCTTCACATGCCCGTGTGGTTTGTTTGGTGTTCTAGGAACTAATGAAAATGCTCAGACTGCCTGGTAATGCCTGTTGCACAGACATACCATACTGTGAGGCCACACACGCACTGGCAAGCACACACAAGTGTTCAGTCTTTTTGAGAGACAGAGAAATAAACGAGTTATCGAGTCACCTTCTGCATCCATGAATGCTTTTTTTCCTCCATTTGCATAACTCACTCTCATAAACTGAAGACAACTACAAGGAAATTATTAAACAAAAATATAGTGGCAGTTGTTTTTTTGTTTTTTTTAACAGGAAAATGGAATAGCCAAAAAGGTGACAAACACTGTTGATTATAGGAAAGCAAAAAATGCCCACCATGATAGATGTTTCTCATCTCTTTTTGTTTGTTTCCACTCTTGACTGCAGTTTAAAATATTTGTCCACTATTTAAAGCCGTTGGAGGTATTTTGTTTGTTCTAAATTGTTTTTAATTATTCAAGTGCTAAACTGGAAGAAAAATCACCATGTTGCCCCAAGTTTATTAGTGAGAGGTCTGAATCCCGGACAAGCCCCCAATTAATAAAATGCAGTATCTATCGGGACTAATGCAGTACATGAAAAACACCGGTCTACTTTAAATTCCAAGTAGCCACAAGAAAAACTTGAGTAAATCAACAGGTTTTGTATTTATTAAGTAACAGTTTCAGAGGAAAGGCTTAGGTTGAGCATTTTGGAGACCAAAGTTAACAGGCAAAACTGAGATAATTTAGACATAATGGAAATATTGGTCAAAGGATGTTGAAAATGGAGCTGTTAAGCAGGAGGAAAAGAGGAGGATGTCAGAGAAGATTCCTGAATGAATGTAGTGAAGACAGACATGCAGAGGGTTGATGTGACCGAACAGGATGCTAGGGATAGGGTGAGATGGAGGAGTATGATCTGCTATTACGACCCATAAAGGGACCAGCCAAAAGACGAAGAAGTAATAGTTTCACAAATTCAGGAGTACAAATTAATGTCAGCATGAGCCAAGGCCAAAATGACAAACAAGCAAAACTGTCTACACTCTAAATGAGATAACTTACTCATAAGAAACAAACCAGAACACAACAGCAGTGGCTCTCTACCTATCATAAACAAGAGAAAACTACTCAAAAAATGTGGCAGCTCAGCCTTATCCACTCCTTTCAATGCAAAGCTCAAAATAGAAGTTAGAAATAGACCCAAGTGTTTCTGGGGGGAAGTTGGAAAAGTGAATAATCCTCTACCCAGATGCCATCTTGGCTCCTTATGTGTAGGGTATGATCATCAGGTTGGGGCCACTCACCTTTGAGCTGTACATGGGCCATACCAGTTGCAGTACCGAGGTACCTACACATTCCAGTTAGCTTATTCTTTTTCACACTATTAAGACTTAATGTTCTCCCATGTATTTTAAATGGATTACTTGTAAGTCTATGAAGGTGAATCAGCATGTTAGAAGACTTATTTGCACACTAATCAAAAAATATTTTTTTAATGAAATGACCTCAATAATTACTTACTGTATCGTTCAAAGATTGCTTAATGCTATTTGAGGCAATAACATTTTTCCCTAGCTATTTAAGGGCTAGACTGGAAAGAAATCACTGCGATGCTGGAATTTCAGAAGTGGCTGCAGGTCTGGAGGCAGAAGGGATGTTCACAAGGCTGGGGGTTGATTGCAAGCTCAATCTCTTACCTGTATCACAGTGTTGTTTGGCAACACTCTGAACACCCATTCTATTATTTTGCACATTCATGGCGACCATGCAGGTAGCCATGAATGTGCAAAAGAATATAACTGAAGTAATTATTTTGCATTAACCATTCAGCCACTCCCTTATAAATAAAACAACAACAAAAAGCAAGAAATTTTTAGGATCATGACGGCAGAAAAGGGGGTTGGAATGGTGATTGCCATGCCTAATAGTGATATCTGTGGGTAATTAGGGGAACCCCCCACCCCCATCTACGCAGTTTTAATAACAAACACTTTGTCTTTCTTTTCAATTTGAAATCAGACAAAAGAATGAATGAGTCTGACTGCGGGCAGAAGACAAATGTTATAAATAATAGAACAGGAAACGGGAAAAAATCTGGTCATCTATGAGGTTTGACAGGATTGCTGTGCTACCCTTACTGTTTGCATTGCTTGCCAGGTTAATATCATTTGTGACATATACGCACACACACCTGCTTATAAGCAATATGGCACCAACAGATTGAACAGGGCCTGGAGGCAGAGAGATAGATGAGCATATTGGGAGAGAAAGAGAAATGCATAAAAGAGATAGTTGAGGATAGATGGATGCATGCGGGCATATCTATTATCTTGTATGTGATAGAACGATGAAGGGATTTACTGTGATGCTGAAATGGAGTGATGATGGGTAAATGGTGGGATAGTGTGAAAGAGGAGTAAGTGTGAGTGAGCTGATGGTCTCTGTCAGAGCCCCCGACAGCAGTTTGTTCATCTTTTTTTTCCCCCTCTCATGTGTCACTTTGACGCCCCTCGTTTTCTCCCCTTCCTCTTTCCTAGCCTTTCCTCTCCACACTTCGTTCTGCGATATGCTTGGTCTGAAACTGATCCCTGTGATTTCCTAGGTATTACCCATATACGAGCCCCTGCGGTCAGGCAGAATCAGTGGTAGGAAAGCTTATTTTCCCAGAGTAAGTGATGATGATGCTGAGGCATTTTTTAGGTAAAAGGTCACAAGCAAATGCGATTACCAGACAGTAAGGATACCTCTTTGAGCTGTCAGTTTATGCAGCTTATCAACATAAATCACTGCTATTAGAAAAATTTTAGTCAGACATGACTTGTAAGATTGTGGGAAAACAGTTGTTTTTTTGTCTGCTATTATTTGCTTTTAGTGCTTTTATGGGCAGCTGTTGCCTTGTTCTTTGTCGCTTGAAAGGTCACCAGTAAACAATGAGCTTCTTCTGTCTTTTTAATTCATTACAAACAAGTTAATAGCAGAGGTTGTCACCCACGTAGAATAAGACATATGGCCAATAAGGCTGTTACGGCTTGTCAGCTGAAAAAAAGATTAACCATGAATTCCATAGTAGGCTTTTTTTCATTCCCATATGATAAATTTTATAACAAGCATACAGTGTATAGAACAAAAAGAATATTTTTAGGGAACTCATTCATCAAAAAAATGTACTCACTGCAATAACTACTGCAGTGTTACCATTAAAAATTAAGAGTGGTGCATGGGTGTTTCTTTGTCTAAATGTAAACAATACAAATTCAGTTAGAGGAGCACTCTTAAGTCTGTGTTGTTAAACGTAAACCTGCAGTCAGCAGCCTTTTAGTTTAGCTTAGCAGATCACGGGCAATTGGAAGGAAAACTGGCTAACAAATAGTAAGAAGGTATTCCTACAAGCACCAATGTTTAAGGAAAATTAGAATTTCACTGTATGAACAGATATAGCCCACAGACAATATAAGCAGACCTTATAAATACAACCTGTAACGTTCTGAAGTGTAAAAAACCCTAAAAATGATTTTTAAGGCCAATTAAAAATCTGATCTATCGGTCGATATTTTCTTCACTTTGGTACACATAAACAGATTTCACTAACATTTGCTTATTTGTAGGCATTTATGAGCCCTTACAAATATGACTCTGTGGCTTGAAAAAATTCTTTGTTATTGTCAGAAATCGTGGATTGCTCATTTATGGTTTGCCCGACTCTGCTCAAATTAACTGGTTGTTGTGTTTTTGGGTTCCTCTGGTGGACAAATTGTGCAGCATCAACACTCATAACGTGGTTAAAAGGCATTTCTCTTATGTCTTCATTTTTACATTTTTATTGATCTGCTATTGCAAATGCAGATACTAGTATATCAGTCGATATTTTATATATTACTCCCAGTGTAACGTGCTTCGCTGATGAATATCAGAAATTTGGCCAGATTGAAATATTCATATATAACTGAGTGAATAATATTTTTACTTTGCAACTTCTGGCTGTGTTTAGTTATATGTAGCCCTTACTTTATTTAAAGCTCAAGCAGTAGGAGTGGGTGTGTTGTGTATTTGTGTTGTAAAGTTAAGCATTTTAAATTCTGACTCTATAAGAGGCCACCGGGGGAAATGCGTTTGGGGGCAAATCAACGTTTACTTCATTTTTCAGCCTCAGGTGTGAGCTGCAGGTATGTGATGGGACTATTAATAAAATACCCCAAATATCTTTTTAAATGAAGTATTTCATGCTGGTGCATATCAACATATATACTAACTAAACCAATATACTGGATAGGTAAACGTTTTATCTGGTCACTTCTTTATTCTCATTTTCTCATGAATAAAGTGGTTTGGTCAACTCCATAATCAGAATAAATCAGAGGTAGAAATATTGTTAGATCTTTATTCATATTTTCCAATTACCTTTCATGCTTTTCCTTGCATCTCTTCATCTCAACATCCCTCCCTCCCACAGCCTTCCAACCTTTCCCTCTACCTTTCGACCTAGCCGAGCCGAAGGTGCAGACACATTTTTCTTTTTTCTTTTTTTTTATGAATAATGACATCATCTCCAAAAATTGTTGGAGAGGAAAAGAGCTGCGGGCCCCGTCTGGCTTTGACAACACTCCTCTTCTACATTTCCCTCTCTCCTTGGACCATATTTGGCTGCTGTGGCATGATTTTCAGTAAAACAGCTGTGGCATTTGGTGAAGAGGTCATTATGGTTTGATGCTCTTTTTCTGCACCTCTCCTTACCAAAACACAGCAGGAAGGAAAATAGATAGCAAGTCTCAAGCCCTTTTGCTTATCTGTGTCTGTCCTTCACCGCTACCTTCTTCTATCTCTTCTTTTTTTCTCCTCATTTTTCTCTTTTTGCCGTCTCGTCTCCTTTCTGTCCATTTTTATTTTATTTTATCACACACTCCCCCCCTCCTTTTCTCTTCTCTCCCTCTTTCCTCTCTCCTTCTCCATGGTTTTGTCGGGACTGAGTGGAAGTAATTAGCCGTTGCGTAATACTGGCTATGTGCAGACAGTGAACTGGGCTTTGGCAGTGTCTCGACAGCCTTGGGTCCCCAGTGGCAATGCTAAACCAGAGAGGGAAATAATTACACATGCACATGAGAAGATCTTTGCCTTTTCACAAAATTTAAGAATTGGGATAGTGGTTATGTTATTTATTACTCCATTTTTCCCCCTTGGACCGGTGGCCAGGCTGGTGAATGTGAACCCGTTGTTTGTGGTTTGGCCAAACATGTTGGCTTTTGGAGCGCCGTGTAAAGCTGCGGTCACTGAGAGCATCGCATGTAGAGAATCCTTACCAGAGTGGTTTACATGCTGCAAGATTACGGCAAAGATTGATTACGCAGATTTGTGTTTTTTTGTTTTTTTTTAAAGTTGCTTTTGTTGGAGGGGATCGCTGCTCACTTGGCACGTCGACGTGCTACAGATTTAATTTATTGACGCGATTGCTTAACTTCAAGAATCCATGGAAGTGCTGAGATAAATGTGTAGCTTTAACTGTCAAAGCATAGTGAGGTACATCATGTGGAGTGCAATGGTGGAATATCTGTAGGTCAGGTTTCGGCCAGCTTTGATCATATGCAAAACTTGGCTGTGACGGGGATGAATAATATGTAAAACCTTTGCAACAAGCTTGCAGCCTTATTCAAAGGGGATGGAGGGTTTGAACCCAGAAAGCCTGTAAAAGCTGTTGTCAGATAAAGCGACAAGGCAGTGGATGAGAATAGATACCAACAATATCTGTGAAATTCTTGCTCAGACAGACAAGCTTGTTTTTTTGTTTTTTTTTTGTTTGTTTTTTTTAATTGGCTTAAAGTCTCCTCATTCAGAGCAATCCTGAAATATTTTCCACAGAATGAAAAAAGCCTTAAAACTACTCACCTGTCGATGGTTTACATTCCAGAGATTTTTGAAAATGCTACCTGCATCTGGAAGATCTGCTTAGTTTTTTTGTGCTGCAACCATTCTTGCATAGAAAACATAGTAAGGCTGTGTTACACAACAGAAAAACAGCTGCAGACTGAAACCGAGTCCACTTAGACTATTAGCCTGCGTATGTTATGAAAGTCTGACAGCTGCCAAACACCCAGCGCATTATTACTTTACATAGATGTCAGTTCGTTAGTGCAGCAGAGGAAACATTTGGTAATTTGTTCCAGAGTATTTTTGTACTCTCTGGATGGCCAAGCACTATGGACTTGGCAGGTTGGGACTGGATAAAAAGTATAATTGCCCTGGACCTTCACCAGTACCACTGATTGAGTTGGAATGGGGCTTTAGAGAGGGGAAGCTCATATGTCAAGCTTTGCATTCAGGTATGGGTTGGGAAGGAAATGCCAACTAACATCATTTGAATAGATGCAATCAAATGGAACATCATGCAGCATAAACATAGGTTTTTACTGATTAAACAGGCCGTTCCTGTTTCTACATAGAGAAAAAGGTCCGTCTGTTCGACTCACGCAAACACACCCTTCCAGCGGGCAAGTCAGACAGTGGGTCAGGAGGCTAATCGGCTACTAATAACTCAGTGACTGTCTCTCACACACACACACTCACACACAGGTAATGGATTGAAGGCAGCCTGAGGGCAGTAAGATGGATAGAGAGATGGTGAGAAGGACAAATTGCTGGATCGTGGAGATGGAGGACGGTCTAAATGTCATGTATCTCAAAGCTTCAGCTATATTTAAAGCATAAAAAGTAGACGTTGACATTTGCAGTTATTGCTATTTTTTTACTCCACCAACGCTCTTGTCATCCAAGGAGTTTAAAAAGGTTCATAAATTTGGCTTTTTAAATAAAATTTCTTTTGTTACCACTCTTCATTTAAAACATAGGACCCAGCAAGTCTCTCAAGTTAGTATAAGAGATTGCAGATTCATCAGCTACCTGACCTGACCACCTTTTAAAAGATGTAAAGGTATATTCCTTCAAAGAAAGTCTTTTGAAGATTCTGCTTCTTCTTTGGAGACATTTTCCAGTTCTGTATCTTTTCCCGTCTTGGGATAAATGTGACATTTGTTGTTCCTCTTCGGTGTAACTAATGAAGAGACATTGCCAGCGAAAGGTCGAAACAGAAGCACTGATTCAAGAACATTAATAACAGGCGTAAAACAAAAGAAAAACTATGGAGGAAAGGAGAAAAAGCGTTGGGTAGATGGCTGTGAAGTCCCTCGTGGTTTCAAACTGCCAGGCCCAGCTGCAGCTCACTATGCAAAGGTTCACGTTCCTGAGTGTTGATTGTATGTACACGCATTTCATCCAAGTATGTGTTTGTATGTGTAACAGGTGTTCACCTTGGCTCTATCTGAAACGGCTCTTTATCAGATGATAAGATGAGTAAGAGCAGCATCATCAGCACCGTCATGCACTGGGTCATTGGGTGCATGTGAAACTAATATGTTCCACACGCAGTGCTGATGTCTGTTAGTAGTCTGTTGTACTCTGATACTCTTGATGCCTCTTTAACTTGGTTAGATGGATGAATGCACATCTAATGGGCTGATGTGTATTTACGTGTAACATGGTGCTTGTCTTTCTGGGAAAAGCTGCCTACATAAATGACCTTCAGAATTAATATGTGACGGAACAGGTGGATAATTGAGGCACTTTACAGTGTATACATTTGAACTTTGTAATTTACTGCCTACTATGTCTTCATGCAGTGTCATTAAGATTAAAATCAAGACAGTTAGGAGAAATTATGCATTTTACTCAACAATACTTGAATATATTTCCTTCTTGGTGTGCGTTTCTAGTGCTGTTCGTTGTTTGTGCATCTGTCTGTTTGGCAGCCAAGACGAAAGAGTAACAGGTTGAACTTGGTGAAAGTTGGACCGCCTTGTGATCTGTAGTACACAATATCATCAAAATGTGGAGATCCTTTCAAATAAGCCATACTTGTTCAGTCTTTTTCTAATTGTACTGTCCTGAACTTGAACATTTAACCTGCTCTCTGAGGCCTGTGGAGTCTGAGATGTAGTTCTTGGGTTTTATGTAATTTCTCAGAACATTGCACGGTCCAGCCTTAGTGTAAATTTGACAGACATATATAATTCCACAATTAATATAAAGTGTACTATATATCAAATAGGTGAAATCTGTAGATATGGGGATACTTTATATATGACTTTCTAAGTACAAAGTAGATACTTTTCTGATGTAAATGGCATGCAGGAATGAAGAGATAAACATCCAGTCACTTGGATGTATCACTTATTGACCCATTGATGGACTGTTAGGGTTATACCAAAAGCCACAGTAACTCATCACTACATTGCTATGAGGGGTTAAGTAGCATATCTCTCCACCGCAGGCTGATCTGGTTGCTTTTGGCTTGGTGAGTGAGCGAATATGAGAACTGTATTTCTTTAAGTATAGGGTGAGGAGCCAAACAGGGCCATTGCTGTCTGTATCTGGTAGGTCCTCATGACAAAGCTAATAGCATGTTACAGTGAGAAATAGCTTTTGATGTCTTTCCTCGGGAAGGGGTTTAATAAACTTCCCACTGAGGCTGGAGGGGAACCATAATGGCAAATAAAGAAACATAATAATACATGCTCATTTCTGAATGAGTTCACAGAGTCACTGGGTACATCTTTTACCACAATGGAGACTATTCTCAATAAACCATGCCTGGTTGATTGAGTCATTGACTGCCTGAGTGATTGACCAGGTTGCTGGCTGACAGGTTTATTGACTGACTGATTGGCTGGTAGATTTCACTCTGCTTGCCACTTGCCTGATTGGTTTCTCCCCGGCTTTTTTGGTTGGAAAAAAAAAATTGAAGTATGATCACCGTGTTGTTTTTTTGCAAACATTCTCTGCCTGCTCACTACTTGACTGGGTCAGTGGGGCTATTGCTCACCACATTTCAGGCTCTTTTCCTGAATGACTGACCAACCCCGTGACTGCTTGCCTGGGTGGTTTGTTTGTCAGATGCCTGGGAGAACAGCCACTTCCTTGACTGATTGAATGGATGAGTAAAGGGTCAATGAGTGGTTGCATGAAAATAAGAACAAAACCCTCTGCTCTCGCGTTACCGCAGCGTGCGGCCGGGTCTCCGGGTGCTTTATTAATCACATATAAGACAAGCAGCCTTGTTTGCTCACTGATTGCAGTGACTGAAATCTGGCAGTCTGGATGAATTTTCTTTTTGTACTTCTGGCCAGTATACAACCAAGCAGCACAATGGCGGTCTGAGTGTCCCATCTTTGACCACTAATTTTAGTACTGTATTGACTGACTGGCTGGCCGACCTCTGTGGAATGACAGAGCTGAAAAGCTGGCTAAATGACTGGTTGCCTGCACGGCTGGCAGGCTGACTCTCACACTGACTGATCATCGGCCAGAGCTGAGTTAGCGGGTGAGTCACTCTCCAGTTAAACCCGTTCACCTCAAGCAGCTTGTGGGCAAAAACTGGCTTTAGTCTGGGGACTGAAAATTTAAACATTTCACTTGTAAACAATAGGTTTAACTTGCTAAGGTGTGTGTGTGTGTGTGTGTGTGTGTGTGTGTGTGTGTGTGTGTGTGTGTGTGTGTGTGTGTGTGTGTGTGTGTGTGTGTATGACACGTTATTGTGCCACAACTTTGAGGCTACCAGTCCCATAACAGTCACATGCAATTAGCATTACTGAATTATACTTCAATTATGGGATTCCAGTCTGCAGATGTATAAGTAGCTAATCACTTGATTTTATTGCCTATAAACACTCGGTTCATTCTGTGATTAGAACTGATTTGATGAGGTTCAGATGAATAAACCACATCCACCTATGTTGCAGTGTGAGCCAGTAATCAGCAGCACCATAAAGCAGAGCAAGATGTGTACAGAATAAACTTTATACCCTTAGGCGTGCCTTCAAAACATGTCTGTGTTTATTCTATATATGGCAGCAACACTAAGGCCTTTAGCAAAATTGTGCTTGAACGTGTCATATTTCCCGACAAGCTTGCCAACATCTTTTGCATGCAATGACTACCATTGTTACACATCGCCTACTCTGCAATCTCATCTATTCCCAAAGTGACATTCATGTCACATATATGGCTATTTCACATGCAGCTTACATGTGCTTTTTAGTATATCTTTCTGTGATTATAAGGTTAAAAAACCAAGCTTTTCCAAGTGTTAACAAGTGTGAAAAATATCACTCCTCCATACCTGATGCCTCAAATCCAAATCAGTTCACCAGATCTGCATCTAAATTTAATTTAAGTATTTTCAGATTGTTGCTGTAAAACATAGAGACGAATGTCTTGAGAAATCATGCTTCTGGACCCATTACAGGATGTTTAATTTAGACTCCAATTTCTCCTCAGTGTCTTAGTATTTTGGAATATGCTAAGCGAGTCAACCACATGTGGGCACAGAGAATTGAAAATAGACAGGTCTGTATTTAGATGGGTAGGTTACAGAAAATAAGGTACGTTTCAGTATGAGTTTAAATTTAAACTTTACACTCAAAAAAAGCTCTAAAACCAGCCTCATTATGTAATTGTTATAGTTTGTGTGTTAGCTTCTTTCACCAACAAAGTAACAACTTTATTTGGGGATCTGATTATTTGAAACAGAAATAAAGAAATACAGACAGACAGACAGAGTATTATGTTACATCGTTCTCTTTGATGGTTAAAGATGCAAAATCTAATAAATAAATAAATTCTTAAAAGGAATTATACAATTTACCACAAAAAGCACCAGCTTATTCCCAGCTCAGCAGGGTGCCAAAGTGCTGAATATTACATTGTAATTGGTATCTGGAAATGTTAGGGAATGCTGTCTTTTCTGTAACTACAGTTCATAAGCTGCATGACACCTTTGAAATTTTCCTTGCAGGATACCCAGTCCTCTAAAATCAATTTTATTGATACTAATTTCCAAAAGTTAGAGCTCAATGAGTTACCATTATTATTATTCCTGTTTACAGGAACAGCTTTCCAAAGTGATGCATTACTCTTTATGCCCTTAGTTTTTACATTTAAATTTAGAGGTCAGCCCCTAGCACATGTGACTGAAGAGTTAGGTAAAACAAAAATGCAACATACTCAGTGGGTTTTGGGCAGTATTATTTATATGCATAAATCTGTAGCTCATTCCATTTCACAGTATGGCCAATGTTACTGCATTGTTTCATATTGTTGCCTTGGATAAGCTTAAGCATTGTCTCCACATATGAGATGATATGGGAAAGTCTCTGACCACATGCTTTGAGAAAATTTGGCAATTGTTCATTTCCCTAGCCCAGACTCCCATGGACTAGTACTCCTGAATCTCCTGTCATGCAGCCATTTCATGATGTTCCAGCACTTGAAAGCAGACCTAGAAACTGGGAAAGCTGAGTTGATATGTAATGTCTTTATTCCAAAAAAAGAAAAGGTGTGTAATTTTAATCTATTTTACAACAGAAGTTGCAGTATAGAAGTTTCAGATTAAAGAGTTCAATGCCAAATATCATGATTCCCCACTTTCCTGTAATTTTTATAGAGAAATCTGTAACCCACAGAGGGAAGAGGTCAGGATATATGGACAAGTCAGCAAAACATTAGACTGAGACCACTGCCATTTTAAACAAAGTAGCTTGAAAATGTAACAATTTTATATCACATTGTAATGTATCCCTAACATTACAAAGTTTTTGTTTTTTTAAAAAACCTTTCTAAAACCTAAGTTATTTTTGTGTCTTGTGTTTTGACAAGCTCTGCTGCTGGGGGAAAAATGGGTACAAGTGTTCTGGAAAAACCAACAGTAAACTACATAAATCAGTAATGCTCAAAAACCATTTTTGATAGGTATACTTCATAAAAAGACAGAGGTGGTTACCTCTTTTTGGTGCTGCATATGAGTGGACCACAATGCAACATGTAGAGGCACCTCCAGTGATTAAAGTGATGGTCAGTAATGTTCTTTGTGGAATGATACAATAATGTTCATGGAGCGAATGAACAAATGCTGGTTTTAGCTGTCAAATGTGAGCGTGCCCATGTAAAGGGTGTGTTAATACCTTAACACTGATATAAGATGACAATTGAAATTAAAATAAAAAGAGGCAGGCAATGTGATTTTTTTTTTTTTTTAATCTGTTTCCAGGTTGTGAAAGGAGTCCTTTTTCCCAAAAAATGATTAAGTGTAGTTACCTCATGACATTTGTAACAAAACACACCATTTGAAAACTTTCAGGGAGTTATGATGATTTTAATTGTGGATAGGCCTCCTTTTGATTTTGTATAACTGCATGAGAATTCAAGGAAAGGCCACATTGGAGGATGGTGGAGGTGAGATCTTTCTGTTTGGAACATACTGTTTATAACTCATGTCACTTAAATGCTGAATAGGATGTTTAGGTTTGTAGGGAAATACATATGCTAATGCTTGATTGTTTTTTTCCAGTTTAAAGATATAGAGATAACTGGATATATTTAGAGTGAGCATAGTGTATATAGAAACAGCAGGTAAAGATGTGCAAGAAAGGGATAGGGAGGGGGACAGTCGATCAGGCTACTTTATATTTTAGTTCATTTTCTATTTACAGAGATGGATTATCAGTAGGTCAAACCTCAATTTTTTAAATGGTTGTAGTGAGTCCCAATCAATCCACTAAAATGTTGCGAGCAGTTTCATTTTGGGAACAATGGATTGTGGGAGGAGAAGAAAGATAGTGGGAGTGCTGTGATGGAGATTAATGTTAAAGCAGACTAATGGACCGTCTGTCTAAGCACTTAGAATGGACAAACTATGTTTTCAGCCCATAGAAGCTGCTCGAGTTTGCAGAGAGGCAGCAGGCTGCAATGAGGTTGTACATAGAATTTATTAGAGTGTGTCTTGGCAAAACGCCTCATTTCCCAAAGCCTCCCCAGCTTGTGATCTGCATTTTAATTGTTTCTGCATTTACATTAAGATCTGCAGCTTAGCTCCCTGATTGTGCAACATTGTGACCTTGATGATGTCCATCAGGTCTCTTTTCTCCCCTTACTTCATTTCCTACACCAGCACTTCTTACATATATGTATATATATGGTGGGAAACTATGTGAGTGAGAGACAGGGTGTGTAATTTGCATTTCCTAATACCAATACTGTGGTGACACAGACAGTATGTGAAATCAAACTTATACCACAAACATTTATTAGTCTCCAGAAACTCAACAGAATTAGTAGGTACAGTAATGTGCAAGTTTTTACTCACTTCTCAATTTCTATATATATGTATTTTGCTTCCAGGGATTTTCTTTTAATGTATTTCAAAGAACTTTTCTTTTCTTTCTTTTGTTATTTTATTTAATTCTTTTTTGGCAGAGGAGAAGAGAGGGGGATCATTTAACACTAACCTACAGTATTAATCATTTAAGCATAAAAAGGCACTTAACTCAAGGATGAACTAGTATAATATTTACATATAAAAGACAACTTATCAAAGAACCAATTGTTGGTTTTGGCACTGTATTACTAGCATGAAGTTTGAAAAAACACAAAATTTGTTCCCATTTTGTCACCTGAATTGAAAAAAAAAGTAAAATCAAAAAAGACAACACCGTTTAACAGGCATACAATAGTTTTTGTGCACCATCAAAGTGAAACAAAGTACTGTACTATAAGCCAAAAAATTGACTATATCTCGGCATAGTGTGCAGTGTGTCTTTTTAAAAAAATTGAGGAAGCTGGAGAAGTGGAGGACAAAAAAGAAGTGGGAGGCCTAATTACACTATCAACAGCCAGTGAACAGTATCTGAAAGTCACGTCCTTAAGAAAAAGGAAAAGATCCAGCAAAGACCTGAAGACCTAAGAGATGCATTTGGCCCTTCATTAGATCCATCAACTGTTCACTGAAACCTCAGAAATGGTCTCAGTAGAAGGGTGACTGTCAAGAAGGCATTTGTAGGGAAAATAAACAGCGAGAAGCGGATGCTGTATGCGAAATTGCACCAGAAACGGACTGAAAATCAATGGGAGTGATGAATCCAAATTTGAAAATGTTGGTTTAGATTTTTTTCAGTATGTGTGGAGGAGGTCAAGAGAGAGGTATAACACTGAGTACCTGCAGCAGTCTGTAAAACACAGACTGCTGCAGGCACTGTCATGGTCTGCATTTCAGCCAGTAGGGTTGGTGATCAAAAATTATAATCACAGAAAACTACGGAAAACTATTTCTGAAGAAACAAGCTGTCTTGATAACTAATTTTCTTGATTGCTAATCTAAAACTATTTCAAAGATAGCATTGAGAGTTCAGACTGCAGCGAAGAATAAAGGTGGTCATACCAAACACTGACTTCCAAACTTGTCAGAACTGGACAAACTCTGTTTTGTATTTACATGTAGGTTTGCACATTTCAGTAAATCACTGCACCAATTTCCTATTTTCCGAGCAACATATAAAGAAACGAAGGGTGACTCAAGATTTTTGCACTGTACCGTATAAATAACCAGCTGCTTTTGAAATTTTCCTTTGTACTTTGCCTTTTCTCTATATTTTTCCCATGTTTCAGTCAGCACCCACAATATCTAAAATGAATATGTTTTTTACAGACCCCAAAAGACCCTGCAGTTAATACAAATACAGCAATATGTACACTACAAAGAGGAGGTGGATAGCTGCGTAATATATAGCATTTATGAGGGCTAAAAGCACATCTGTCTGTTGACAAGTGAACTGCATGAGTCCAGCACTGAAGAACTGAATGTATCTGAAGTCTCTTAGAAGAAGGTTGTCTTTTTTTTTGGCTTTCTTTTCTTTAAAGTAGAAGTATGTCAATATGGTCTGCTGTTCAAAGAATGGTAGTGTTTACCTTAAACATTAAACATGAACATGCAAAGGTAATATTTGAAAATACTTGCAGAGATACTACAGACAAATAAGAATGCTCTATTATCCTCCTATCTGGTCTAATCTCTGTGTCACGTTGCCATGGGGATCATAGCCAAGCTCTCTTGATCCTCTGTCAGGTAATGGAAATGTCTTTGGCATAAACACAGTCTAAGTGTGTTCTGAATGCAAAACCACCCATCTCACTCTCCAGCCATCAAACCTAGGGACAGGCAGTAACAGTGGTTGGCAAGCATCCATAAACTGACAGAGCAAATCAGAGCAGACCTCCTGATGTTATGGAGACAGCAGGAAAGTGACATTTAAATTCAGCTTATCGCTGACAATGAAACTCCTTCAGATGTGTGCGATCGGTCTCACAAGACTGGATGAAAAATCTAAAATGGCAGGAGGGCCATCGATGTTGCAACGTAATTAGGAGTATTTTAGTGTAAAGGCACATCATCAGATTAGCATGTATTGTGTACATGATTTTTTTTTTTTTTTAAAAGAAGGCAAGATACAAACATAGGTATTTTCTGTACATAATTTCTTTGTTTTGTCATTAGTCTTTAGTCAGATCTTACTAATAAAATTAATGAAAATGGCTGAAGAGTAGAGGACTGGGGATACTATTTATGATTTACCCTGAGCACACACTTATTAGAAACAATTCTATTTATTATTTAATTAAAGTGGCAAACTCTACCTTATACATTTTTATTATCCTTTTTCTGTCTAAAAGCATGCAGGTGTCATTAATGAGTGGTGACCAGATTGTCGAAACAGTGAATATGATATCGACAGAATGAGAAAACTGGATGTCTGTTACGCATTTCATGCAGTCCTAACCTGATGCATCACTCATGACTGTATACTCAACGGTCGCTTTATCATTTACACCTTGTTAGCAATGGATTGGACCTGATCAGAACTCTGTTGAATTCTTCATCAAGGAGAGCACGAGAGATTTGTCAGCTGCAAATTCATAAAGCAAACCTCCTGTTCTACTGCATCCTAATGGTGCTATATTGCACTGAGATTAGGTGAGTATGAAGGTCATTAGAGTACAGTGAACTCATTATCATGTTCAAGAAGCCAGTCTGAGACAATATGAGCTTTGTGATACTGTGCATTATCCTGCTGAAAGCAGCCATTAGAAGATGTGATCATAAAGGCATGAACATAGCCAGCAATGATAGTCAAGGAAGCTGTAGCACTTAAACAATGCTCAGTTGGTACCAACTTGCTCAAAGTGGGCAAAAGAATATCCCCCACACAACTACATCGCCACCATCAGCCGGAACCATTCACACATGGCTAGAATTATCCAAGCTTTCATATTTTTTACACCAAATTCTGACCCTGCTATGTTGCAACACTGTGTTCCAGACATGGTTGTCTTGACCATGTCTGTGTGCGCAAATGCAAGTTACTGATATGTGGTTAGTTAATTAGACATTTGCTTTAACCCACATGGTTAACCTGGTGAGGGTATATTCTATGTGTATACCTACTGAGTCATTGGGAATATTTTTTTTGTAGCTGGCATTAATTTTATTTCTTTTGTTTTTGTTGAGATGAAGAAGCTAGCACATCAAACTTTCCTGAGAATCACCTGGATTAGCATCATAATGGCAAATGAACTTTTTTCACAATCCAATCAAACACTCCCATATTATGTAGCTTTTATGGGCTGTATAGTAAAAAAAAATTGTTGTCTATCAATAGGATTAATCTGTTACTGACAGATATTAATCTCTTATCCATGAAGTGAACTGAATTCATTGATGTTTGTTTTCTGCTTCTTAAAGAAGAGAATTAGATTGGTAAATAACAAGTCATACACCATTCAAACAAAGGCAAAAACGTTCTTTAGATACTGCCTTTAGATCTGTCATGCATTAAAAACTATTTTTTATTTTTATTTTTTTGTAATTTAAGTTCCTTTTGCTCACATCAAACTGTAGAGTCAATATGCAGCATCTCAGCTGACCACACAAGTTCTTTATTTCCTTCTTTCTACTCTTCAGGAACTGATGACATGGTGCCATTGGAGCAGAAGTTAAAAAGTATGCCATGCACTTGTTCACACTGGGCTGATTCACACTCGCGTAACTGTCATGGAGGTGTCACTGATGGCTCAGCACTCACACAATCATACACCATCAATCCAGGACCACTTTTTTAGTTGCCTGGGTCTGCAGTTGTCTGTGCATAGGTCTTAATCACTCTCTTCTGCAGTGGAGATAGGTCACTTTAATATCAGTGCTAAGTCACGCTGACCTTTCATATCTCTCATGCAGACCTCCACATGACCTTTTATGAGGAATACAGGATATGTCTCCCTCTTGGCAGCCATCTCTGGCAAGTAGAAGCAAGAGGAGGTCACACCAGGAGTACAAAATGATGGAATTTGACCTTCAGATGCTTGTGAGTAAAGAAGCAACAATAACTGAAGTTCCACATGTCCCTGTCTTCCTGTACTGCAATGTTTTCTCCACCAGAATTCTAAAATAAAGGTTAAAGAAAAGTTCTCCTGATATGGCTAGAATTAATAGCTCTTGGGCATCTTTCTACTATAGCAATTATTTTTCCTATTAATTGGCATTATTATTAGTGCATTCTGTCAAATGTCAGAAATTACAGGAAAAAATTGCCCATCACGAGGTCCCAGGGTCTAAAACAACAAATTGCTAATGTTTTCCCACAAACAGCCTAAAACCCAAAGGTATTCTATTCACAATTCACCAAGCATATTCACACCTTTCCGAAGGTTACACATTACCTCAAGACAAACATAGCAAAACATTAACTGATTGTGAAAACTGTCAGGTACACTAATTTCCACTGTGGTTTGCCTCTTTAAAAAGCTGTTAAATACGGACTGTCAGATATTTCTTTTTCACCTGGCCTATTCCACTTTGATAAGCTCTGTGTACTTTTCAATAAAGATTACAGCAAACCTTGACTACCTCAACCGTTACAAATTTTCATTGATTTTAATCTCTGCACATAACTATTAGGCATACACACTCAAGCGGGGAGGGGGACTCAGGAGTGCCGTAACTTATTACCTTGAACAAGGCATGCATATGGATGAAAGAGTCTCACGTAAAAAAGTAATGCTAAACTGCAAAAGTCTTGCAAAGACTAAGATGAGCGGATCGGACAATGGGCAAGAGAAGCTTTAGAAAAAATTATTTTCACAAATGTCCTTGTTCCTGCGACACTTGTCTCATTCATGACCAATGATAGTGTTTACTTTTCTTTCCAGTGGGATGAACAATGCAGCATTTTTGGGCTGGCATTGATTGACTCTGACAAGGAACTCTTATGGTGGTGAGCACTGATAAGGAGGCAAACACAGCAGGAGAAGACAGAAAAGAGAAAGATTAAGTCTGACACCCCTCCACACAATCCTTGCAATTTTTCATTAAATGTAATCGCGGTGTCTTTTCTGCAGCACACAAACACATATTATTAATGAGCCAAAGTGTTGTGAGAAAAATGAGCTAAAAATGTAGCAAAAGACAATTTCAGAGACAAAGCAATATACGGATGAAGGAATTTTACCATCCAGGCACATTGACTGAATGGCAAATAGATCGCTCCAGGAATCAGAAACGGAGAGAAAATGCTGGGACAGTGACGCTCATAGGGTGCCAACAGAATATGCAGAAAACTGCCAGCCAGTCTCATGTCTGCATGTCTCCTTTACCCTAAGGAAAGGTATTATTTATGAATGTCAGAGTTGTTTATGCACTGCAAAATAACACCCTGAGTGGGTCAAATGGAAACCTGTGGCAGAGACTGAGATGGGAACCATCTCAATCTGTTTAAACTTCTGCCAAAGTCTGAGCTGGCAAGTAATGTGAAGTGAGACGAACACTGTAAGCGAATCCTATTAAGATACTTCAACATGGTGTTCTACTGCTCTGGCTATATTAGATTTTTTGACTCCAGGTTGGTTGCTATGGAGCTGTGGTTCTTACATAAACGCCAATAAAATTGTAATACTGTATTGATTTCTGGAAGACCATTCTATCCTGGTTTACTCATCTTTTCAAAGGGGCCAGGCCAGGGTCAGTAGCAGATTCATCTACACTCCCATCTTAGATGATCCATGTCTGCAGAAGTTCTTGTCAGAAAATTTATGATAATGAGATGCTGCTGAGCCGAAGGCACTATACTTACAGGCTGTGAATTTGAAATGGGATTTTTGCAATTGCCCCAGGAAATGGCAGCTCTGGTTGTTTTATTTTCCAAGATACGTAATGCTCTTACAAGAAAACTAACTAGAAGATTGTATTAACTTGCATTTACATATTCATAATAGCTTTAATTGTATTTTATTTGCATGTTTTGGCATTTGCCAGTTGGTCTTGAAATCCTTGACTGTTTTCAGCAGGCTTCAATTAAAGCATTTGGACTCGATCGCTCTACTTCCTGTTTTTTCGATAATTTCAGTTTGTTTTACTCAGTGTTTCTACATATTATATTAATTATGTAAGATATAAAATAAGTGGTATACCAGTCTGTGAAAAGAGTTAATGGAAACTCCTTCATAACATTAATGATTGTATATCTCAGAATTATTAAATCGTTGTGTCCTTAGTTGTCAAGTTGAAATGTGAAATATGTTAACACAACCTAGAAATCTAGGCTTTTACTGAAATAAGAGGTTCAAATGGTACCCCAGTATTGTATATGCAATCCTATGCTTTCCTATGTTATGTACATGTATACAGAGACACAGAGGAGAATCTCATTTAGTGGACTGTTTTGCAGGTGCAAGCAAAGCAAAGCTTCAATTACTGTCAAAGCGGGCATCTTGATTATTCTATTACTGCAACACAGCATGAAACCTTTCACCAGTGTTCCTAATGGGCCACTTATTATCATGCAGTATGCTACCACCAGTTCAACTGGCCTGACTCTGAGTGCAGAGATGATTGCTGTGCTTTGTTGCACAGAATGACAATAAAATCTGCCCTTTCTCTTTCGCTGTTGTTTTTCCTTTTGGATAAATTGATATTTATGATGCAAGACACAGTGCAGAGGTTTGCTATGCACTGTCCTCTTTTTTGGTAAAATATTCTGTTAAATGAGATAACTTGGCTTTTTATTTACTAAGTCAGGTGTCTGTCAGATTTCTAAGTATGATTTGGATAAAACTAAAGTGATAGTTGACACTTTATACTACTAGATTTTCCATTTATGTGCTTGGATTTTGTTAGGAAAAGGCCTTGAATGTGTCCAAAAAAAGGCTGAACTTGGATGTTTAAGAACGCTGCATTCGTAACAACCTTTTCGGTTTTGAATGTTCCAGTTTCCTTCTGCAGTCCAAATGAACGCACGTTAGGTTAAACGGTGATTCTAAAATGGCTATGGGTGAGGTATAAGGCAAAAAAGTGCTTAAGCACATAGAATAAAGTGCTGAATTAATATGTGTGAAAAGATGAATGCAGTGCAGCACAATAAAAGCTATCTTTGACAGGCTGTCTGAAATTATGAGGCAATATGCCTATATTTAAATGCTTTCAAGACCTCGATATCACCTCAGGTCACCTTCAGCGTTATATCACAAGTTTAATGGTGTGATAAGCATCAGTACATACACGGTCATTAAACTTCTTTTCAGCTAAGTAAATAAAATGGGTGTGTTTTACTTGGCATACACAGTACAAGGTTAACGACACAAGATGTTGGCTTTAAAAATATTCTCGACTGATCTGTTTTCGGTGCCACATAACATCCACCATCTCTAGAAGCGGTGGCATTCCAATTATTATTTTTTTTCCCAACAAGAGACTTTAACAAGAATTTATCAGTTCTCGTTAACATGCCACTGAACCATGCAATGGGAGTCCAGAGAATATTTCAAAACACACAGATTATTCATCTCCATATGGTCTGCCAGTTTGGCCCTAGCAGTTGACCACAGGACAAGGGCTCTGTGGGTTAGCTCCCCTCAGTCCAGACATATGGCCTCACTGCCTCCACTGGCGCAGATGATACCAGAGCCGCTGCCACCATCGAGCTCACCGCCGTGTAACACCCACCCACAGTTGCACTGTCAGTGAGGTTTCTGACAGCATGGAAACTTCAGTTGTTTTTGAGCATTTTTGGCTCATGCAGTTTCTGTCATGTTTTCGTTTACTTGCCACAGGCATCAGCCCTGCAGCAGGTTGTGCAATTGGTTTGAAACACTGTATAATGGAGATACACTGTATGAGGCACTGTATGGCTTCAACATGAGCATCAGCATTCTGTTCAGGCCATCCTGCTTTTGAGTTCAGAAATTTAACTTTTGAGGAACCAGTATTTTACTCATGCAATGTTCATTTTTTCTCTTATTTTTTGTTGCCTATAATTTGAATCAGACATGCACATTACGTGACTTACTATAAATTGAATACTTTGTAAATGCAGCGCTATTTTTCCTGCTTCTTCAAATTAATAAATAAAATATTTTCACTTCCTGCTAGTTGCTTTCAAAGAAAATCTGATCTTTCCATTTTACACAGACAAACATGATATAAAGCTCTTTAAAAAAAAAACACCACAGACATACAAAACAACACAATTTCTGTGTTTTTCATTTTATTGCAATTCATGAACGTATGCTAACATTGACAGAAATTCCAAGAGAACCGCAAAGTTCTCCCTCTATTTTAAATATTGATAACACAGCCAGATCATCGTCTGACAGGTCAATACAGCCACTCACATGTGCTCCATTATACCCAAGTTGTTGTGCTGTAGCACACACTGTTTATAGAGAGGAAACACTAAGGTAAAACACCTATCTATCAGTAAAAGAAAACATGCTGTGAGATGAGGTCTCAAGCTGTTTTCCTCATGTCAGTCATTGCTTCTAATTAGTGCGCATTTAGAGAATGTCCTGACATACTTGGCTGAGCTCATGCTGTGTCTTTTGATAACAAACAGCCAGCGTTGAATGTGATGATAAAAAGAAACTTGACCCATAAGTGCCCTTCCCTCTGCTGAGCTAGCGCACACCTCACCAGACTTCTGTTTGTGGAGGTAATGAGGAGGCTTCTCCAAAGACAATTAGTAAGTCTACAATAAGAAGCTCAGTCTGTGCCACTGCTTAAACTTCTAATTTATTTAATTAGTGTAAACTTTAATGAGTAATACCCAATTAACTCTTGAGCAGGATCAATAGAGTCAGTGAGTTATCAATATGATTAGCTTTTAACCTTTCTGTTTAGCGGTTAGGGAAAACTTGAAGAAGGATCAATCACTAGCACAATCAGGGTTATGTGAGCATGAATTTTTTTAACCTTTTTTTGCAATTAAATACAGTGGATTCCTCCAGTATATTAATGCCTTCTCGAGTTTGCCAACAAATTATGTTTGCCTGGGTCCATGCCTTTCAGCTTGTCCCCTTCACTGAGTAAATTGATTGGACTGCATTATGACATATCTTAATTAAAGAACAAATGGTCCAGTGGGCAGTATAAGTATAATGATTAGTACCATGAGCAAAATTGGAAAAAGCTATAAAGCCAAGCCATGAGTCCTAAAAGACAAATTGGGGAACTGGTGAATAATGAATTGTTTTACTTTCATCCATCCATCCATTTGCTTCCGCTTATCCTTTTCAGGGTCGCGGGGGGCGCTGGAGCCTATCCCAGCTGTCATAGGGCGAGAGGCAGGGTACACCCTGGACAGGTCGCCAGTCTGTCGCAGGGCTAACACACAGAGACAGACAACCATTCGCGCTCACATTCACTCCCGCATTCACACCTATGGGCAATTTAGATTGATCAATTAACCTATCCCCACAAAATGCATGTCTTTGGACTGTGGGAGGAAGCCGGAGTACCCGGAGGGAACCCACGCAAACACGGGGAGAACACGCAAACGGTACTTTGGTCTGCTTTTTAAAAAGATCCTGGACAAAAACCGATACGCTGGCATGGATATGTTGCTCTCCAGAGACTGATTAGGTCAAAATAAAATTTTCTCCACCAGACAAATCTGCCTGACATCAAGATATGACAAAGTGGCTTTTTTTTGCCAAAACCTTGAGAAAATTTGAGTAAAAATATTAAACAGCGAGTAAAAATTAAGCCTATGTCCAAAAGTAGTTCTGCCAGGTGAAAGTCATCAGATTTTATGGAAATACCTCAACACCATCTTTATATGGACACCTGCTGAGCTTATTAGTTGGTGGAGTAGGCTGCCTACTGTTGATACGGGTGCAAGTAATAACAAGTGATCATAGTGGAAACAGGTGTTCAGCCACATGCACAAAATTAGTTTAAGCCATTTATTGCTATCACTGCGGATTTTGCCATGATACACAAGAGATAAAAGCTGAACATTATTGTGAGGGTTTTGCTATACATGCGTACCATACATTAAAATATAAAGAATCAAAATTTCTGTTAACTGGAAAACATTTGGGAATTAGTCCAAAAGTTAGTTTGTGTAGGAGTTTGAAAGCATTTGCAACCAAAAGTTGTTCTCAGACTTACAAACGACAAGTCGATTTTCTGATAAATCTTAACAGCCTCCAATTACGTTTAGAAATAAAACTTCACTTTAAAGTATCTGAATGAAAAAAACAAAAAAACACCATTGATCTCCAGCAAAGCTGAAAAATCACAAAAATTGCATTCCTTTTTCCAAGAATGATTAAATAATTACAAGGGTTGTTGAAGTTTAGTTATCATTGTTGTTAAATTTGCCAATCTTTAAGTAATTTAATTTGTTGACGTTTTTCTCTGCAAGAGGTTCTAATTTCAGAGGTAATAAATGATGCAATCATTTAAAAAATTAAAAGTCATTGTGGTTTCAGTTTGTTGCTGTTTATTTCATGCGCTCTCCACGTAATCATATGTATTCAATACGAGAAAATACAAATTACTGCATATACACATATATAGAGAACCAAATAAACTGGTTTCTGTGGTTCCTCACTAAGTGGTTTACTCTCTACTCTCTCATATAACAAAAATTAGACCAGCATGTGATGATAGAAGCAAAAATGAGTTTTAAAACAACATAAGTCTTAAATAGGTTAACATGTGTCCTTCACTTCTTTATAGTTATTATGTTTCATTATTTTAACCTGTGTGAAATATTTTGTGTATTTTGGCAGCATCAAAACAACCATTAGCCTATTACAAAGCAGCAGCTTAATACTTTTAGACATGTAGATATGGAGAACAGAACCTTCTCAAGTATAAACCAAGCATCAGAAAAGAGGAGGAAGGTGGATTTAAGTGAATCTGAATCCAGTGTGCTTGTTGGAGTTTTTCAGAAACTGCTCATCTACTGGGATTTTCCCACACAACCATCTCTAGAGTTTACAGAGAGTGGAAAAATTGAAAACATCCGGTGAGCAACAGTTCCGAGGCGAAAATTGGATTGGTGATGCCGGAGGCCAGATGAGAATGGCTAGACTGCTTCAAATCGATTGAATGGCAACAGTAACTCAAATAACTCGTTACAACTAAGTTATGCAGAAGAGCCTCTCTGAGTGCAAAACCTTGAAGCCGATGGACTACAGCAGCAGAATACCACACCGAGTGCCACTCCTAAGAACAGGAAACTGAGACTATAGAGGCTCAATAAAATTGGACAATAGAAGATTGGAAAAATGTTGCCTGAGAGCATGGATCCATTCTGCCTCGTATCAACAGTTCACACTGCTGGTGGTGTTTGTGTAATGGTGTGGACGATATTGTTTTAGCACATTTTGGCCCATTAGCACCAGTTAAGCTTTGTTGAAACAGCATACCTGACTATGGTTCCTCGCCATGTACATGCGTTTACGACAACAGTGTACCCATCTTCTTATGGCTGCTTATTCCAGCAGGATAACACACCAGTGTGACAAAGTTCAAATCATCAGCTGACTTCAGTTTGTGTGGTGGGGAAAGGAAAATGGTAGGGCGGTCTGCAGCTTTTGAGGAGCGGAGATATTGACATAGGTTTTTAATATATTGTGAAAGGACAAGAGTATGATGGTGCGTACTAGGGAAAAAATAACTACATTATACTGCTAACACAACTCTGGGTCTTTGCAAGCATCTGAAGAGGGATGCTGTAACAATAGTGAAGACCCCAAAATAATGTTAAAGCAGTGCGTGTACTGACCTCAGCCCCGCAGTCAGATGCTGTTCCTCAACAGGTAACAAAGGTAGTGATGAGCAGTCAGGCTTGTATCCCTGTAGCCTCCATTTCTACTGGTTCATGTTCCTTAAGAAAAATCACTGTGATGATTGCTTTGAAGTCTCTTTGGGCTGATTATCAACTTTCCTTCATGATTTTCGGTTTTGTGTTCATAAGTAAAGATCATATCTGTGTCCTCATCAGAACAGCGATTTGTGTTGGTGTGCGACAGTGTTTTTACAGAGTAAAATGAAAACAATGCAGTAATTAAGTAACATACTACAATACTTTTAAGAAAAGTAACAAGTACTGTGTAAGACATTACACATACATAAAATACATATATAAAAAAACTGAAAAGTCAATGAGGCCACAGGTCATTAGAGTTAAAGTTAGAGTCCAGTTGAACTAACCATAACTTATGTATGGTTGATGTCAAAATTCCATTACAGTGGTTTACACTATAGCTGAACATACTAACGGACACATTAGTTCTCATGTAGCTGATTGACTAGATGAAGACTGAGATGAGGTCTATTCACATCCTGAACAGACCTCATCTCCTGAACTGAAGTGGCTGCAGTTCAAAAAAACAAAACTAGCTTTCCTTGTTGTGCATGTATCACTTTGTCCTCCACCTGTTCCTATGCCCTAACACCAGACTACACTGGCACAGGTTCCCCATATACAAAAACACAATGTCATGTGCATGAACAAATACCTACATATTGTCAAACGCTCATTTAGACACACGCACACGTGCACACCCACACACACACAATTTCCCCTTCCCAACCTCCAACAGCTGCGACAACAGGAGGTCAGAGGAGTAAAATAAATTAACAACATCTGCAGACTGCAGATTAATGGGAGAAATCAAGTGTAAATTAGGCATGGAGCTTATTCATCTGCTCATTCATGCACTAAAGAGTGAGTGTGTGTGAGAGAAACTGTGACATGCAAAGTCACATTATGTAAGGACACATCCAATTCATTGCCTGGAATGTTTTCATCTGTTTATTTTGCAGACTTTAAAATGTGTTAAATTCTTCTGGTTATTTATTTCATTTCTTAAACGAGATGTTTTCCACTAATAGCTATTTCAACTGGTTAAACTGAGAGTGTCCAGGGGTATAAAATATGATGTGGTGTACAGTTTGACCCAGTAAAGTGAGTACATGCTAAAATGGACAAATCTGGACAACTTTGATTTCTCAGCACACTCTTGACTAAGCTGTCAGCTTACTCCAAAATGAACTGTATCTTCTTGTGAACACTGATGTCACCACCAATTATTTTCCAAGTCTGTTCATGCCATAAATTTAATCTTATGATCCCATCAGTTTGGTTTATGGTCATTACTTATGCAATTATTTATACAGACATAATAATAACAGTAGAAAAAGTGATGTATCATCCTGAATAATACAACCTAAGTGGATATAAAATTGAAAAAAAAAACCTAGCCTACATTCTGTTTACAATGACTACAGAATCTTCTGCTGTTCTGAGAATAGCTCTCCTTTCCCTCTGTGTGATAACAAGCCAAGCTTTTTGGCTTGACTGGCTGACCTCTGGTTCACCTTTCTGTCTGGTAAGGCCTCAGTCAGGAAGGAAATTAAACAGTTTGTAGATCTGGGAATACTGCTTTGAAGTT
>VUQG01045801.1:4612-24596 GCA_015106755.1 Etia nguti
CCTGAAGACTTTGCCACTGTACACACAGGTGCAGTTGTCCCTTGATACACAGTTTCCATAGTGATCTTCATATTGATCATGTGGGCAGTAACAGCCACTCTCACAAGCTTTGTTGGCAAACTGAAAATCACACGCAAAAATGTTTGACTCATAAAAACCTCATAATTTCAACCAATGAAAACTTGCTTAACATATATAAGCAGATAATGATATCTACATATGAACATGTGTTGACTCACAAGTGGTTTGCTGAGACTGTCACAAGTTTTCTGAGCTGTCTTAATCGGGTTTTCTGAGCAGTGCACACTAACTTTCCCATTCTTGCAGCCTGATGAAATTATTTTTAAGACAAAATATAAAACAATGTAACAATTTGCCATTTTAATTCCTAGATCCATCATCTAGCAAATTAGCCAAATTAATGTTAGAGTCCGTTAATAACTTCTAACTTATAGATGTTGTAATTTCCCCTTTTTTTTTTATACATTTGTGGTGCTGTTTTCATTCAAATAAAACATACAATCATGTATGATGGGTTTTGTGATGTTATTAAATTATACACAATTACATCACCTTTTTTAAAGAAACATTTATGCACATAAAACTTATAATCCATAAAAATAAATTAGGTTTAAAGGGTGTAGCCACATCCCTCCACGGGAAAATCATCCACTTCACAGCAAAAATCAGGGCCAGACAGGGAGCGGCATGTACTGTTGCAAGCATGTAAGTTGTAGGAGAACTCTTGGTTCTTTGGGCATGTCAGAGCTGTGACACGACATTGGGGTTAACAATACTGCCAGGTGTCTAAAAGCATGTCTTAATGTTGTCTCCTTTTTAAGAAAAAGTCTAAACTAAAATGTTGGAAGATATTGAGAGAATAAGTGAACATTTTTATGTAGCATATGAAGGCTTACTGCATTTGGTAGTCTTCCTCCAGTCACCAACAAAGAACCCCAGACTTGCACAAGCTTTTGCGTAGCTGGCTAATGCAATGCACAAGCAACTCTGCACATTGCTGCCACAATTACAGGTTCTTTGAATACAGGCCTGCCAACAAAAATGATCTTAGCATTGATAAGTCAAAAAACTTATGGAAACATGCTTATGACTCATGATCTATGCTTACTGTGTGGTATTGATCAGGTGGTAAGTGGCCATGGCACTTAGCAAATATTCCAGTTGGGTCAGTCAGCGCAGAGCACTTTTCGTCAGCAAATATTTCTGACCAAAAAAAAAAACCACTGGATATTTTATCTATCTATCTATGAAATCAAGGGTCAACGTCATGATCCAGCCAGATGTGAAGATGAATTTTATAATTCAGTATTATCCCATCTCTGTACTGTAGTGTTTGAATGTATACATGTCTTTTCAATTTTTGTCACAGTTACAATAGAAACTGGTACCATTATGAGTGTTGATGCAGGTGCTGGGTATGTTCACTGCACAAGCGCCCAGACTCCAGGACAGAGCAAAAGGCTGAGCCGAATTCTCAATGATCCCACCGCTGCTGGTGAAGTCGTCTGTGCTGTCACTGTTGTCGTTGCCACAAAGACCTGAATGACAGACTGACTGGTAAAAGCGGAACATGCCACCAGTGATGCTGTTTAATGTATTTGGGGTATTTTTCTTCTAACCTGAAATGATGTCATTGTGTTTTCTAGGAGCAGAGATGTAGACCTGGATTTCAGGTGACATCTGGACTTGGATCTTAATATCTGAGGATGTCACGACTAGTACATACATGGAGGACTGCCAAAACACCTGTGCATAATCTGAAAGTGACAAGTAAGAGCCTTTGTAAATGAGTTAACAATGGGTTATGGAATGTATGAACTACAAGGTTTCTATTTACCAGTCTTCTGAAATTCTGTAATTTCTTGGTCTCCAAATGTAACCTTGCTTTTTTTGAATGTATACTTTTCCTGAAAATAAAAAAGGAGTATTTTTAGTTCAGTTTTCACATCTTTTGTGTTCTTTAGTCACAAAGTGGTTTTGAAATCATTGATCAAAGACAAGCAGTACCTGATAACCCTGGAGAACAATGTTTTTCAGTGATGCATCCTTTTCAGAAAACTGAATAACTACCGTCCAGTTGAAACCCTGCATGTGGCAATAAATAAATTAACAGCAGGTGTAACAGCAGTCAATATCTCGAAACAGGCAAAATAAAGTATATGTTGATTATATGGGGGAGGGCAAATTACCTGAAACGCTAAGTATGTACATTTACCAGGGACAACATATTGCTTGCCATCAAATGTTGTCACAAACTGTCCTTCAATTAAACATTTTGATGGACAGAAGTTCTCAGAGCAACGCCACTGTCCACCTTCACACAAACTAGGGATAGGTTTAAGGAAAAAGTGAAATCTTGTGATGCACAATGAAAACCATGAATCCACACACACTATATACAGAAATACTTACCATGACTGACATTTGGTGCTACGTATTTCTCCGGTTAAATAGGTCCTCCCAGCAAATACACAGGGGCATTGGGAACGATTCACACAGTGGTAGCCATCCAAGTGATCGTTAAGTACCTCGCCTACATGCACATTAAGTATAGCCTTAATATGCGGATAAATTACAAAGCCACATAAATTCATTCTCCCATTCAGTGCTCACCCTCTGGGCAGACACAGGAGCTGGCGATATCCTGGCTGGTCAGTTGGGGTTTAGGGTTGGAGCAGCTGGGTAGAAAGGCAGTACCTTCTTCATTATAAACCAAATCTCCAGGGCAAGTTGGTTTAGCTGCAGTCAGCCACAAAGACAAACATTTACATCTACTCATAACTGAAGGAAACATAAGCTGAGTCAAGGTCATTCGTTTTTGTAAAACAAAATTAAAAAAAAATATGTAGAATTTATTTTAAATAACTGATCTGATGTACTTTCAAATGATCAAATTTAAAAAAAAATCACCTACCACATTTGGTTATGGTTGTCCATTTGCTCCAGAAATCATTTTTATTTTTCCACAAAGCACAGCAATCTCTTTGAAGAAAGAACAGCTGACGTATTCATTGTCTTTATAGCTGTAAAGGCTCTTGTAGCAGAGTTGAAGGTAAGGAAGCCAATTTGATTGCAGAGAGTCCATGATGTTGGAAAATATTTGATTGCATACCTGCAAATATCACCACAGCAACCATCTGAGCATATGCAACAGCTGAAGCATGCATGAATTAAACACAGTCATGAGTGTCAACTGATTTGATTTTGTTTTAGGTTTAGCAGGTAACAAAAATGTAAAGCAGCAAAACTTACTGAATTAGGACCGAATCTCTGGTTTGACACGTGTCGTCAGGGAGCACGCTCTCTCTGATCAACTGCTGCTCATTGCCTTATTTCACAAAAAGATAAATTCTTAATGAAGCCGATGTGCATGTAAGCATCTGTTACTGACATAGTTTACACATACTGCTTTTGTAAACATCAAAACTTTCATTAGCATTATTAAAGTTTATTTACCAGTTACATTGTATTTTCCACACAGTCCACTCATGTCAGTGCTCAGCTCTTGCTCCAGCTCAACCTGAAAAGCAGATCATTGAGCAACTTTAGGTGTAATAAATATTTTTATTGTTTAAATCTGTGTGCCTGCATTGAGGATCTCTCCTGCAGTAACATGAATGCTCTCACCCAAAGAGAGTCTATTCCTCCAGGTACACTCTGCCAGGTTATGGACAGAGGCAGCAATGAGCTCCTCAGTTTAGTGTAGATGCCATAGTGAAAAATATGCTGGTAGGTCTGATCATACGGAAGGGCAACACTGTAAAGATACAGAGACATCATTTTTGTAGCTTGTGAAAATTATGGCCATCACATTTACTGCTTTTATTCTCTCAGACATAAAAATCAGTTGGATACTTTCATCATGAAGGAAAAAAAAACCTGAGAGATTCATCAGAGAAAGCATATTCTCAGACAGCAGCTAAGAAACAATGCAAAAAGCAGATAAAGCAAATACTTTAAACTGAGGTTATAAATATTTAATCTGTAGTCAACAGACTCTCACACTTGCAGAGGATTATATTAAAATAGACACGAAAACATATTATACATGAACACATCAGGCATGAGTTAATTTGTTGCCTTCTGCGTAGCCACGATTTCTCTCACACAGACGATATCTAGATCTGGGTTCAAACCTTTTGTCCTCAACCAGGATACTTCCATTCTGCAGAATAGTCCTGACTTTGTTGATGATGATATCGACTTGCACCACAAGGCCGTCGTTCCCTCGACGTAGAGAGATGTCACATTCAACTCGATTCTGGGTGAACCGAGTCAGGGTGAAGGGACAGTTGGAATGCACATAGAATCCTGAACCTTGGAAAGGCTGGACGACTCCCCTGCTGAATGTCCTGCAAATGTCTGATCACAAGAAAGGTTTGAATTTACTAGATCTTGCTGAGAGCAGACAGGAATTCAATAATAAAGCAATAAATCACTTCACTCATTTTATTATGCAAAAAATATGAATTTAAAAAGTAACCATCAGTTTTTTGCTTGACAAAATTGTGATTTGCAATACTACCCTACCTACAAATACTGACATTCTTCATAGATTACCACCTCTGCAATTAGTCTGCACTAGAAAACCCAACAGTATTTCCTTTTTTATCATATAGTATATTAGCGGATGTCACAAACGTCATCATCACTTAATTATGTAAGTAGTTCTCAATCAATTAGAAAGCTATAGATTAAACAAGATCTAGCACTTGTATACAAATTTTGCATGCTTACATTTCTGAGTTTCACTTGTCACAGAGCCACCGGTCCCAAAAACTAATGAAGCTGCTGAAAGGCAGAGAGCCAGCAACCATCTCTGTAAGCTCATGCTGCCTGTTGCTCCCAAGCTGCAGGTGCAACCAGGAAGGCATGCACAGTCAGCCCGGGACAGGGCTTATATATGCTGTGTCCATACTCATACACTGCCTGAGGGACCACGCACTCACTAACACACACACACGCGCGCGTTTCCATCACTCAAGGGCACGTTACTTTGACTTACATTCATTTCCTGGAGATCTCATCTGACCTTAATCTTAAGTATTAATTGCCTTACTCTCATTGTCCTGTTTTCAAAATGTAATACATTACATTAATGCATTACATTAATATAATGATTTTATTTAATTTATTTCTCCCCAAATCATTTTTGTAGATAGATTTGTCTTCCCTTAAAATTAGCAAAACAAAACCACCCACACAGCATTTTGTGATGAAATATTATAGAACAATTAAATGCAATTAAGTAAAAAGAAAAATGATTAAACAGTGGGAGAAAAAAATTTTTTTAAAACAGGGGTCTAGGAAAGTGTGATTTTTTAATGAATATGGAGAAACCTAATTCTTTTTACACTGATTTCATTTGGAATAGTTCATATTCTCCATGTCAAAGTAACCACTGACTCTACACGTAAACAGATGGATGTCTCCTCCAAACACTTCCTGTAACTGTAACCTCTTTTCACCTGGGCTACACCCTTGACCACGTCAAGAAAAGCCCAACTATGTTATTGTTCTCTCTCTTACCCTATTACGTCTTTTTCCCAATGAAGACTGTAGTCTGCCTGGGGCAGGTGGAAGAAACTCTACCCACAGCAGCAAAGCAAGATTCCATGATTTATAAGTACTGTATGAGAAATCCCAAAGCTATTGCTATTAATGATGTCTGCTGTCATTAAGTAAACTACAGAATTGTCTTGCTAGCATATCCAGAGAACATATTTGCACACTGTATGCAAGCTAGCTTTGGCAGAAATTGTCACAGGAAATTCTCACTGTTATGCTGCACTTTTGTGTACTCTATGGAGTATATATTTCTTATAACAAAGTATCGGTATAATAGCAACAAATGAAAGTTAGCCATAAGAAAGCTAAGAAGAAATGCTGCGTATCAAAGCTACAACTCAGCAGCTAACTGCTCCTGCCTTGCATTGCACTGGCTATTGCCATAGAAAGCAGTTTTCAGTTATATCCCTTTGCTATGCGATTATAGATAATTTAGTGCCGTGGGTTATATTTGCAAGTAAAGTAATTTGGCAACCTAGCAAACTAATATTTATATTCATGCAAGCAATTACATTAGGGTTGAGTTAGCCAGCTTACTGCAAGTTATCTATGCCAAAAGCATGGTCAGTTTGTAACGATAGCTGATAAAATGCAATGCACATAGAAAAGAGGCATTCAAAAATGTGACCTTCCTTTGATTTCTGTAGTATTTTGTAGCTAAAATACTTTACTTGGTAATTAGTACTTGCTAATGAAATCCAGCAAATGTCAATGATCAGGTTTCACCAGTGCACGCAAACACTCTTCAAACACAATAGGAAGGTTGCAGTTTCTTGATGGACAGTCATGGAGCGCAACTAAAAGATAGAAAACACCTGCAAAAACTGACATATTTATGGTCATCACTTTCAGTTAGGGAATTTACCTAAAGAAATTAGAGATTGGTAAGGCGTTAACTTGCCTACGCTCATTGCCTGGGGCCTGTTGTTTCACAATCTAGCCTTGTATTGTCTTTGTCGTGTATCTGAAATATGGATATTATTGTATTCCTTGCACATCCAAGAGTGAATGTTCTGACATTCGCCCAGAAGAAGCAAACTTGGTCTTATGTTACATGTATGCATTTGTAAAATTGTGATTTTAAAATCCTTGGATAAAAAGTTAAAAAATGTGAAGTGTCCACGGATCGATTTGTTTATTGTGACATTTAAACTGGGCTTTTACGTAAAAGGTTGCAGCTATACTTCAGTAATCCTAACCCTTTCAACTGGACTACACCCCTACTTGGGTCAAGAAAATTTCTAACAGTTACTGCTTCCTCCTTTGAGAGTTGAGTACATCCACGTAGATTTGAGCATACACGTACACCCCCTTGTCCTTTAGTTGAATACATTTAAATTAAACATGTTATGTCCTCCTTTTATAAACTTTTATAAAGTTTCTGCAATCTGATATTTGTTGAATAATTGGTTGAGTCACTATTTAAAATAAGTTGATGCATAACATGTAATTACATCAAAAATTATACATTTGGATGGAGCTTGTTCGGCACATGCTGATTGCATTCTTCTTATAATCAGGACAGAGTAGAGGAGATCAAGAGTGCACCAGATTGGTGAGACACCAAAAGAGCAGGAAAGTAAAGAAGAGGTGAGCATCTGGAGATCACCAAAACTTTTTTTGTGTGTGTGTGTGTGTTACTCGCTATGCAAGAAGGAACACAGTTTAAAAGGGGCCATTATGGCACAATAAAAGCAGAACCTCTGAAGGCAGGGCTGTAAAGTAAATTAAGTACCGTAATCATACTGTCTCACAAAAGAATATTTCATCCACATTTTTACTTTTTCCAAAAGTTTTATTCGTCTTGCTTAAAATGAAAACAGAGAAGAGGAGGAACCAAAATTGCAGTGATGGTTTATGTCAGTATCATTCTTCAACCTTAAGCTCACATTTAATGTTTGATTTTTTTTCTCTCTTTTTTGGGGACATTTCATAAAGTAAATTGAATTAATTGATTTTTATTATTTTTATTTTTTAGGTGGGGGAGGGGCACTGTAATATATATATTTGTAATATGTTAGATAATCAATAAATAGAAACAACAACTATTATCATCATAATAATGACAACAACAATATTATTATCATTATTAACAATGATAATCATACATAGAAAAAATAACAGTAATAATAAGGTCAAGGTTGAGGTTACTTTATTTATACCCATAGGTAAATTTGCTTTACAGAAAAAAATGATAGCATTTGGCATCCCTTCACAAACACACACACCTTATGAAACCTGACAATCACATATTTAGTAATCAAACAGAATGAAATAAATCAAAAACAAATCTTATTGAGTTCAGCTACAGCAACAGGGACAAAGCTGTTTTTATAACGCTTTGAATGTTATAAAAACAGCTTTATAAGTTGGCTTCCTAATCCCTAATTTCTAGGAGATTTCTGACCAGATTTTATTCATCAAAGGAAGAGAAACGTTTGCCTATTTGAAATTTTAGCTTAAATACACTAGAAAGCATACAATGCAAAAGTGCTGTTGTGTGGAGTATGGGGTCATAAGCTTGCCCTCTGCTGGCTGTTTCTTGTAGTGCAAAGGTCATCAATTGCAAAATTGCTGTCTCCTCCTGCAGTTGAATTGTGTTTCTCTGGTATTTTTAAAGTATGTGTAATGCAATGACTTTCAAATCTTGAACCCATATTTTATTCATAATAGAGCACAAAAATCATATTAAAACGAGTCATTTTACTATTTCATGAAAAAAAATATAATATAAAATGTAATTTGATGGCAGCAACACATCTCCAAAGCTGACACAGGGCAACAAAAGGCTCAAAAAGTAATTATTACTAAAAAGAAGCAGCTAGAGGAACATTTTTGAACTAATTAGGTAGATTTGCAACAGGTCAGTAACATGATAGGGTGTTTTAAAAAAGCATCTGAGAAAGTCTCTCAGAAGTAAAGGTGGATCTACATCTACAATTTGTGTAACAATTTCAGAATTATGTTGGAAATGTAAAAAACAAGCATGATTTTGGTATGAAAATCACTACATATATAATCTGAAGCAAGGCTTGTGATTGGCCAACATTTCTATATGGGTTGTATCACCACCTGTTGCTTTGGCATGCTCCTGACAAAGAAAGGCTTATGCTACTGTGGCAGTGTCAAGGTAGGCATCGTCCTGTTGAAACAGCTGCAGGGTACAAAGATAATTGGAGTTTCATATGAAAACCTCTCTTCAGTCAGACTTCCACCAAAAAACAATCACATCTTAAATAGTCTCATTGATATACAAGGCTACAGCAACAGATCAGACACACATAAGCATCTAAGATAACTGCTAACCTTCAGTCAACAAGTGGATTGAGTGTGTGAAAAATGTGTTCCTGTATAGCACTTGGAGGCAGAATCATGTTCAAGAACAAATCCCCAAAAAATCCCCAGCATAAACAACAAAATGAGATGAATTTGTGTGCATACTCCTGCTAATGACGTGATTCCATCAGGATTTAAACAGCATTTCTTCCACTTAATGGCCACTTTGTCAGTGTTGAGTTTTAACTATTTTATAGCAGATTTCTATTTTTACGTTTTTTAGGCCCCATCAGTTAACATTCTGTTAAGTCTGCAAATTTTATTGCCATGTAAACTTTGGTGTTTGATAATGAGGAGGTGCCAAATGAATTTCAAGTTGGTGGGAGTGCTGTTTTTAGTTTCTCATTTAGCTATCTGATTGTGTAGTGTAACAGCTTAGTTTGGTTGTGCTGTTGCATCAGGTTGATGCTTTACAACACTGTTTTAATCAGGGCGATAAATGAGGAAATCCTGCGTAATGTTGATGTTACTGAACATTTCTCAGGGCTGTATCCATTACATGATCTCTGGTTATCATCCCGAGCTATAAAGGTCTTCAGATATTGGGTTTGAAAAGAGAATGGTTCATTTTCATGAAAGACATTTCTAATGGTGCACTCTGTTTTAATGGACAAAGGGAAGAAAACTATATAGTTTAAAGATCATGCATAATTCAATTTGACAGAAAACTGATTTATCAGTTATTTATATCAAGAGTTTTTAATTGATATTTAGATTAGATTAGATAAAACTTTATTAATCCCTCGGGTGGGTTCCTCCGGGAAATTCGGTTTTTGATTTGTGTTTGATTTGTGATGGTGAATCTATACGTTTCAGCTGTACTTTTTGCTGCATTTTTCAGCTATTTGCTACAAATTCTACACACACAACTAGTGACATGATTGTAGGTGTAGTTTCTGGCAGTAAGGTCAAAGCAACTCACGGTCAGTGATCTCCATTCTGAGTGGTCTTCCTGACAGCATCTGTTCTCCTGCTGGACTAGCAGGTCACCCTGTAACACAACTCTGTGGAAAAAGGCAAAAAATGGGAGAAGAGGAGAATAAATTGGATTTACGATGACAGAAAATATAAGAGAGGGGACTTTTGAGTCCTCATTATGGACACTAAATGGTCTCACCTTGGCTGAGACGTACATTGTCCCTGACACACGGGTATCTGTATGACAGTGGTACAGTTATTGATGGTGATGTTGACACTGGAGACCCTGGGAATACATGTTTGGTTGCCTGGGGTGGGAAGACACAGGCATTGGAGGAAATAATAATTTGACCAGGTGCTGAATTCGAAATTTTCCTGTGTTTCTCTGGTTTTTATGCTAATTTAATTCTGATTGAGAGAAACAAAAAATATCAGCAAAAAAAAGCATTGCATAGAAGTTGTAAACCGAGTTGCATGTCATTGAGTGAAATAAAGACTTGATCTCCTACAACCCCACAGATTGGCTGTGTGTCCGTGTGGCACACAGATTACAATCAATTATTTAAAGAAGCTTCTGGATTAGAACAATGAAAGAAAAAACGAAGCCAATGTGCCACTGTCTAAATCTGTATTCTATCTGAAGGCCACCAGATGGCTGCAAAAGGACTTGCAGGGCTATAGAAGTCTATGGAAAAACATTTTTCTCTGTTGAGTTTTGTAAAAGCGTTCCTCCTTATCTCAACTTGTTATGCGTAGAAAGCATATCTTCTATTCAAACCTCTTCACGACCACGGGCAAGACCAAAGAGGTGTACCTGGGGACAAATGTACAGCCCCTTCTTAAGTTTGCCAGTAAACAACTAAATGTTTCAGAGACAGCTTGGAAGTAAGTGTCGCTGTGTTTGGAGGAAGAGAAATGCTGAGAATGACTCAAAGAACACCATCCCCACAGTCAAGCGCGGAGTTTCCGGCCACCTGTCCTATAAAAGAAAAAATCTGTGGAGGCAACTGAAGCTTTGAGTTGCCAAGCAGCAACCAAGAAATCTAAAGGATTTAGAGAATTTCTATAAAGAGGAGTGGTCCAAAATCACTCCTGAGAATTGTATTAAATAAAATTAAATAAAAGATTATTTTACTCAGTGACATACAGACCAAGCACAACTTTTATGTAATTTTTTTTTTCTTAATTTCTGGTTGATATTCTGTCTCTCTTAATTTCTTATCACATCTAATTTGTTCCTGACATGGGAAAAAATTGTTTCTCTCAGACAGTCTAAAATATGGATAAAGTTTCTGGGTTAGAAAAATGGAAGAAAAAGCCAATGTGACATCGCTTTAAACCTGCATTCTATCTGAAGGCCACCATATGGTGATAGCTGTGGCTGCAGAAGTACTGGCAGTGGTATAGAAGTCTATGGAAAAACAGCTTTCTTTCTTGACTTTTGTCAACACTTTTCTGGGCTCAGTCACTTGTTTTGGGTCATATTGAATAAAAGGTGAAGTCTTTTTTGTAAATCTTTGCCAGAAAATGTTTAAAAATTAAACATTATTGCCAGTATGTATTAGCATGCTCATTGGCTAATGAGCTGTCAATCACAATCATTAGCTAGTTAGCATGTCGTTTCTTAGTCATAACCAGACTTTCGCAGCCAAGATGTTAGCGTTGGAAATGTTTAACTGAAGGCTTCAAAACAGGAAACCAATGGGAGATGTGACAGTAGCTACGTCCATACTGTCTGCAGTTTCTCTGTTGACTCTGTATTACCTCTTTGCCACGTCAGACTCACTGCAAAATAATCTGAAACATGCCGTAAAGCTTTTCCATGATAAGGGGCACTACCATCAGAGTAAAGAACTCAGAACTTTAGAAGAAAAGACTATATATAAAGCAAAAACACTTTTGGAAAAAATAATATGAAAACTGCAAGCTTTTTGATTTTGAGCAATTTCTACCTCAGGGCAGCTTTCATCCAGACAGACTTTAGTCTCAGTCAGAACACCCTCCTTGCTGCAACTGAATGACATGCAGGGATGGGCAGCATCTGTCCATTTGTCTCCCACCTAAATACACAGCATGGAACAAAAAAAGTGGTCATTTATTTGTTTCAAACCAAGTTCTCACGTATGTGCAAGGGAGAGGCAAGTAAATGGACACAACTTACCTTGTATGTCTGTTTATTATAAGTGCACGTCTTCTCAACTGAAAAATAAAACACCAAGTTTTAAGTCCAGTAGGGGAGAGCCAAACTGACATAGAAAGGTTAAAAACTACTGTAAATTACTAACTACTGAGAAATATGCATCGCATACAACATAATCGAGCATCATCTTCTTCTGCACCTCAAAACCCAATCTGTGTCTGCTATGTTCAAGTTAGTCCAAAGAAGTCTTTTAAGGCCACTTGTACAACAGCGGTTTCCAAGACAGAGGGCAGTGCACCAGGAGAGGAGCACAGCCATGAGAATGCACATTTTTGTTTCGTTCACAGCAATGTTCACCATGTTCCCAACCTCCAGGGTCAGACTGTCACCAAGGAGTTTTACTCAATTCTTTTTTACTATTTATGAGGGTCTCAGAGACAAACATTCAGCCAAAACAACCTGAACTGTGGTGTTTGATACTGTACACCCCTCCAAATTCATCACCCGCTCTAATTTGCCTCCCCATGACTTTATTCACTTCCCAAAAATGAACGCATTTCCATGCAACAATCTAAAAGATTGCAGTGCAGTTACAAGCAGTTCAGAGGTGCACTGTTGAATTGGAGGGGAAAAGTTCAAGTTTGATATTTGTTCTTGATTTTTATGTCTGCATATGTCTGAATCTCTTTGAATTGGGCACAAACTGTTCACTTGGATGAACTGGTTAGATGTTGACGGTTAAAAGTCAAGATTAAGTATGACCTCACATTGCTCCCATTCTTTTAAATGTTGACATTGACTGAAGGATAAAGGGATTAGAATTTTGCAGTAGAAGCTCAAGGTCAGAGTGAGCCTGCAATACATAATTTTGGGTATAACTTTAGAATTCACATATTAATGCTAATAAAATTTCACAAAATTGTTTAATTGGAGGAACTAATGAAAAGATTTTGTATTATATCTGAGCTAATAAATGCTCCTGTATGTGTGTTAAAACAGGACTGGTAAGAAATGGATGCAAACTGCTAGACTAGTTCAGCTGTGGTTGTTTTGGATGAGCTGGACCACAGAGAAAGAAGCCAACAAGTGCTTGCCAATATATGGAAACTTCTCACAAGGCAAGGAGAGCATTTTGAGCTTTTGGCAGAGAATCCATATTTGTCTTTGTTCACAACATAGTTTCATGTTGTTCACGCCATGTACTAGAAATAAAAAAGCTACTGCATAAACTGGAGTGAATGAAATGGAAACTACTTAAACATCAAGATGAAAAAATGCTAATTCTTACCACACATCTGATCACCACAGCAGGAGGTGGGTACCAAAACTTCGCTGGGGCCGCAGAGAGGAACTGGCTCAGGAGGTTTTGGAAAACACTCCTCAGTCCGAGTCTGGTTGTTACATGTACACAGGTTGCAATTGGACACCCACACCTCACCGGGCTGGAAGAGGGGTACATAAATAAATTTGAATCTCAAATCTAATCTAGAGTCAGAAGTAGTCTTTTTTTTATTTATGAGGAAAATATGCCCACTAGTTTAGGCTCTCCTCTTGGTCCTTTGCAGTCTGTGGAGGAAAAAAAAGAATTCATTTATTTCCGCTTCATATCTATCTAAACTAAAATCATCTCGATTTCATGATCACTCTTGTAGACCATTTTACTCACAGGCACAGTCAGCCACACATATGTTTGAATGAGTTCCAGCTCTAAACAGGTTTCTGGGACAGAAACAACCCACAGTGTTCATTTCAAGGGAAGTCCCTGGATGACGCACTCTGAGGAGCCAAACCGAAACAACAATAGAACAAGTGAAACTTTTGGTAACTTACAAACCAACACTTAAGTATGGTGTTAATAAAATAAGTAAGAGTATCATTAGGAAAAGTAAAGCCTTCAAACCCTCCATAGCAGAAGTCATCGTGCTTGTTATGACATTCTCTGTAAACCAGTCCGTCTGGACATGGCACATCTGAAATATATATTTTAAGGGAAAAAAAATGAAGCAAAAAACCACTACAGTCAAGTCAGATAAACACAGAACAGAAAAATATGCAAACTCCTCAAAGACAATATTTTATTACTGGTTTGGTGGCTTTGTTGTAGAAAGTGAATGTTAAGAAAAATGCCACATACCACAGGTTCCGTTAGTTAGTCTTCTCCAGTCAACGCAGAAAACCAGCGTTTTTACACTCCTCAGCAGTTTGTTCAAGAGAAGAGCAAGAAGCAGTTGGGTTCCCGCATGAATCAAACTCACAGTTCTTCTTTTTAATGGTTAGATTTACATTCTTGCTGCAAGTTTCAAAGACTCTGGAGACACAGAATTGATTGCATCTTAATCGTAAGCTGTTTGATGAAGAACACACTATCATGGAACCTACTGTACAGCAGCTGAAAACAAGTGAAAAAAGCGCACTATTAAAATGTAAAGAATTAATTCCTATCATGTACCGTCATGGGAATTGTAAGTTATTTTGTTAACTTTGCCTTTCTGCACAAAAGTTTCAGTGGTGGAGGAAGTACTTGCATTTTATATATATTCTTTATGTAGTGCAAATATTACTATAAAAGGGTAATTAACGTCTCTGTACTATGTACAAGCATCGTACTTGAGTAAATAAAAAATTAACTTAGCATCTTAAACAGTTTTCTTTGGCAACAATCTTTGTTTTTATCCTTGGTTGAACAAAGAATTAATTACAAATTATTTATAGCAAAAACAACCCATCAAGTATATTCAGGTGTAACGTTATACACGTTCACACAAGTGCACTCGGTTTCCCTCCAAATTCATTTGAAATGTTCCTTCATCTGATGATGCGGATAAAAATGAACTACTCTCTGTAACTATTTCAGTCAGAAGAATCAACTACTGGCTGCTGTAATGTGGGTAATTAAAGCTCACATTTTAAGTTTTAAAACCAGCTCCCTGACCAGGAGTTTGTATTATTTTATGTAGCTTACGCATCATGTAGGAGCTCACATAGTGGGCTCGGAATGCAGGTGGTTGGTCTGTTAGTGGGTACGAAAGTCTGCTCAGAATGACAGGGGACATCCCTTGGTGCAAAAACATCTGCTGGCTTCAGAGGATCCAGATACACCCAGTCATAGCCCGTCTTATCACAGCAGCTGTCCTCCTCAACCTGCCCTCCTTTACGAATACACGATGCTCCACCACACACACCTGGAGGGGCAATTAAGACGTGAGCACGGGGATGAAGATGTGACAGGAGACTTCTAATAGACACTCAAACACTGCAGATAATATTTTGTGTCCCTTGCAGGCTCATGGTGAGAACAGCTTGAGTCATATCTGAGCAACAGGTACAATTTTTTTCTTTGCCACGGTGAAAAAATTTAGCTTTGAATTGAAATTGTCTGATAGGTCACGCTACACATACATACACGCACACAAACACAAAAACACATACTTAGTTTAATAATTACACACTAGACCAGGGGTTTCAAACATAAGGCCCAGGAGCCTCTCCACTGGCTATTCATATTACAATAAGTAATTATGTAACAGAAAAACAATTAAATGACAGAAAAATTTCAGTGTTTTCATTATCAACTACAGAAAGTTCTTTGTTTGTTTTAAAATTTACAATGGCATTAGATTCAAAATAAAATAAAATAATATAAAAATGGGAAATTTTCTGTGAACAAAATATTTCCTTTTTATAATTACAGAATAGTCTGGGCAATTTTGACGAATTTATTTCTTACAATTTAAATTAATTTATCACTTCAGATTATAGTGGGCTGTATGTGGTCCCTTGGTGTAAATTAGTTTGACACCCCTGCACACGACATTTAGTCATTTTCTATTCAATACTCACCACATTGCCCCTGGATGTTTTGGAGGAAGTGCTCCATGGCCAGACTGACCACCAGGGTGTGTGAGGGAGTGAGGGAGATAAAAGAGCGGATCTCTGGGAGATGAATAACCATCTCGTACCACGTGGTTTCAAACCTGAAACCGTGCTTTTCATACGGTGGCTGTACGATCACATTGTTTAGCGTGGCCTAAGCCAGATTGGATCAGGGTCAAACAATAAAACAAAACAAGACAACTTGAAAACAGTTTGATTATCAGCATCTGTAATGCATATGAGTATAAATAATAGAGCACTGTAATATATCCTACTTGTACTGAAAACAAATGTGGAGCAATAGTGAGTGTAGCCACATTGTTCTGGTATTTCAGGATGATGCCTTTAACACAGGAGCCATAGAGACCCGGCACGCAATAGATGCTGTCCACAGCAATGGTCAGATTATGAAGTGGTGATATAAAGGTCCCTTGATCCAGGAAATCAAAGCTTACTCCTTGGAAAGAGATGTAGTGGGTATCCCCGTACAGTTCACATTGGCCTGGAATTATATTACAGGAAAAAATAAGATTTTAGTCCATCTATGCATGGAACACATATAACCTACTTTGGATAGATTGAAACTACTACTGTGATGGTCACTGAATCTTTCCTCTAGCACCATCATCTGGTCAACTACTAAGACCATAGACCTGAAACAAACAGCATTCCAGTGAAAAGATTAGCGCACATACAGAGTGAGTTCAGATTTGGACTGAATGTTGATGTTAACAAGTGCCAAACAATGAAAGAACTCCTATGTGTGTGGTTGTATACTATTAACAGTGTCCAGCAGATACCTCAGCTTGAAACGATTCACTACATTGAGCACCCTGATTCAGTAAGACAACCTGGTGTTTTGCAAAGAAGCACACGAAACAATGAAAAAAATAATAATAGGTATGACAACAGACTAAGATGCACTTACAGTCACACTTCCATGTTTCACAGCATCCATCAGAGACCTTCGTGATCTGATCTCTGGGACAGGTGGGAATTTTAGGCTTTGGACAAATCACTGGGGTCAAAACAATCTTCCCACTGACACAAGCCTTATGGTAGCAGTCCTCTGTCCATGTCTCACTGCAAGCCCAGCATTTTCTTTTCTTTAAGTCTACACATTGACACACTGGTGACGTGTAGACACAGTTACAGAAGAAAACAAACAGAGAACACTTTGAAAACTGGCTTCATTTACTTAGGGAAGCAACACCTAGAATCACTGGCAAAACTTAAATGTTACCCTGTGATGTGGGGCTTTTTGTTGATCCTGGGCCAACAGTTTTAAGGACAGTGGTTGGTCCTTTTGAGCTTCTGGAGTCTGTGGTAGCTGCTGCCACTGAAGAAGTGAACTCCTCCTAGTTGTAGGTGATGTGATAGGGGAGCTTATAGTGGCTGTTGTGTTGGTTTCTTTTGGAAGTTCTGACATTGAAGTTGCAGCTGAGGTGATCATTGGCACAGTGGTAGTGGAAGACATTGTCGATACATTTTCAGTGGTCCTCAAGCTTGTAGAGGTGGTAGTTGGCCAACTTGAGCGGGTTTCAGTAGTAGCTGAAGTAGTGTTAGTTGTCACTGTGAAGTTTGTAGTGGGCATTGTTAACCACTTTTTGGTAGTAGGTGAAGTAGCTGAAGTCAATGGTGTAGAGGTGGAAATGGACATTGTTGACAATGTTTTAGTGGTACCCTTGTCTGTTCAAGTTGATGGAGATCGAGTAGTTAGAGAGGTGCCTGCACTTGTTGTAGCAGCTGGTGTAAAGGTGGTGGTTGACCATGTGGTAACTAGAAAATTGTTAGTGGGTATCACTGGTGTGGCTGTCTTTGAAAGCACTGATGTTTCACTGGTGATTAAAGCTGTTGTTTTCACAACACTTGTAGATGTGGTGGCAGGTGTATTTGAGGGTGGAGGTGGTGGTGGTTCTGTGTGGAAAATGTAATTTAGGACAGTCAGAAACAAATTGTTCCAAAGCACATTTTTAAAATAATTTAGAAACGAGTTATGCACGAAGAGAATTCATACTTACCACAGTTAATCACTCCATTTTGGCAGCGGCTGGATAAAATAAAAGACTGAAATTACCAGGTGCCAATGTCATTTTTAATGTAATGTCTGGCAGACCACTTGTGCATGTAGTTACACTAAAATGTACACCATGTGTACACTCACCATGCAAAAGAGTTCCGCGTGACCAATTCTCCTGGGTGAACAATGGTGTCATTGAAATAACAAGAGCAGTTGCTCACTGTAGTGCATTCACCAGTGTTATGATCATAGTATGGCGCTTCATTTGGACATCTGGGATAACAGCCTTTGCCGATAGAAGAAAGAAAAAATAATTAGCTTACACAAAGAATGCTAATAACAGTACTCGCACCAACCTGTTGTTGTGGTAATGTTTTTCTTGTTCTTGTTTTTAACAGGTGGTCCGATAAATAGAATCTAGTAAATTAGTTAATCACTGGTTTGTTTGAGGTGTGACCTGGGGCCATGTAAGAGCTCATTATTAGTCAATCGGAGAGACCTGGGAGCTGAATGTAAATGAATAAGACTGCTAATATAAGCTGAGGTCTGCCCATTAGGAGCCTTTAAACAATCAGGAAAATCTTAAACGGACTTCTAAAATGAACAGGATGCCAATGCAGTGAGGCCAGGACTCCAGTGATATGTTCATGTTTTTTAGCATCAGTCAGCATTGTCACATGTTAAGAGATGGGAGAGACCTAGGAATAGGGAGTTACAATTTTTCAAACACGAATTAATAAAGGCATGGATGAGTTTTTCCAGATCATGGAAAGAAAAAAAATGATTGGAGACGGTTCTTACCTGATAGAAGCTCATTTTGACAACAGAATAAATTTGTCAAAGCAAAGCTAATAAACTAAATTACCAGCAAAAGCACTTCCGGATAGACCAATAATGATAACCTCAGTTTTGTCAGTGTTTAACTGGAGGAAGTTATTAGGCATTCAACATTAAATAACACAACCCAATAGAGTGTGTAGGGAATCCTGAAATTTTAGTAGGTGTAGCTGTAAGTCATCAGTGTAGAAATGAAAGGGGATGTTATGTATTATAATAATATTAACAAGTAGAAGCAGAAACAAACAGAAGAGGGTTGTGAACCTGAGGGACCCCACAACAAACAGCAGAGAAACTTTTCATCTGCCACTACTGTACTGTCCAAGGAAAGACCTTCAGTTCCCCAGGAGCTCTAATACAAAATCACTTTGTATCAGATTTCGTATTAGACTCATTTAAAAACTGCCCTTTCTGAGCCTGTACATCAATACCAATCAGAACCAAATCCACTTGCCCAGTATCAATTGAAAATCCACCAATGCAAAACCATGCATAATTCCCAAACATACTTTTTATTGACACGTGTTATGTCATGTTACCTTCAAGCTTGTAAGTTAGGCCATTTCTTTTGCTGCAGGTTCTCATTTTACCACAAGCTTCATAGTGCTACACACTCTGTCCAGGCTTGTTGTAGTAGTCGCAGTAAATTGCTAATGTGTCATAGTAAAAGATGAGTATTAACATAAATTATTGCACACTGATTGATAGTTGAATAAATGTAACATATACAGTGGGATGCAAAAGTTTGGGCAACCTTGTTAATAGTCATTATTTTCCTGTATAAGTCGTTGGTTGTTACAATAAAAAATGTCAGTTAAATATATCATATAGGAGACACACACAGTGATATTTGAGAAGTGAAATGAAGTTTATTGGATTTACAGACAGTGTGCAATAATTGTTTAAACAAAATCAAGCAGGTGCAAGAATTTGGGCACTATTGTCATTTTATTGATTCCAAAGCCGGTAGAACTAATTATTGGAACTCAAATTGGCTTGGTAAGCTCAGTGAACCCTGACCTAAATACACAGGTGAATCCAATAATAAAAAAGAGTATTTAAGGGGGTCAATTGTAAGTGTCCCTCTCTTTTAATTTTCTCTGAAGAGTAGCAACATGGGGGTCTCAAAACAACTCTCAAATGACCTGAAGACGAAGATTGTCCACCAGAACACAGCATTCCAAGAAAAACACCTGCTACCTACAGTAAAATATGGTGGTGGTTCCATCATGCTGTGGGGCTGTGTGGCCAGTGCAGGGACTGGGAATCTT
>VUQG01045802.1:9502-25683 GCA_015106755.1 Etia nguti
TACAGTGCTCCAGTACAAACAGTAACAAAAACAGACATTACAAGAAGTAAGAAATGGCACAATATATACAATATATATATATATATATATATATATATATACATATATGTCACTTATTGATAAATATCTGAATAAGAAAGAAGAGCATGTGCAAAAAGGGTGTAGCTATTGCATTAGATGGAGGAGTTGTACAGGGAGATGGCCACAGGCAGGAATGATTTCCTGTGTCGTTCAGTGGTGCTTTTTGGTAATCTCAGTCTCTCACTGAACGTGCTCCTGTGGCTAGCCAGCATGTCATGGAGTGGGTGGAAGGAATTATCCAACATCGTCTTTATCTTGGACAACATTTGGACACTATGTCGGAGATTACCACAGTCCAGCCACATATTTTTGACACTGCCCCCTTCTGAAAGCATCAGCTCTGCAGTCCATAGCTTCCAGCGGGCTACCAATGAGCTGCATCCACTGAGCTATAATTTCCCCTTGAAGTGGACCTCAGAGTAACTGCAGTTCTGCAGGTTTCCAGTTGTGCTGAAAGAAAAACTACAGTCATACTGGACACAGAGTAAAGATGCAGTGTGGACACAAAAGGGAGAAATCCAGAGAAGATCTGAGCTTTTTGTGCATATTTTAAATTTAGGAGGAAGGGGCCACCTCGCCCTGCACCCTCCCCTCCTCGTGCACCCCACCCCTCTTTTTCTTCTTTTCTTGCATTGATGCTTTGCCCCCATTGTTCTCCGGCCTACACACACACGCACACACACACACAAAGATGGAAAACAATGCCTGAAGCGTGAATGGAGCAGCCACCACAGGGAGAGTTGTAAGCTGCTGGCGCACAGAGGAGCGCCGCTGACTCTCACCCCATCTGCTCCCTTTGTCTCGCACTCATCTCTCTCTCTTTTAATTTAAAGTTTGCACGCGCATCCCTAGGTGTCCTCAGACGGAGGAGAGAAAAATCATTTTCACATTTTCTCTGAAACATTTTTTGGGCAGTCTAAGGAGGTGGAGTCGAGTGAGATGATGGTGGTGAGGGTGGAGATGATGGGGTTCCTGGACAAGGGGCGCAGGGGGTTGTGGTCTGCTGGTTGCTAGGGGCAACCACATAACGTTGAGAGGTGAACGGTGTGTGTGTGTGTGTGTGTGTGTGAGAAGAACCTGCCAACGTCCCCCTGTTCGACCCCTCGCGCCAATTTCATCTCAGACAATTGGCTGAGAGAGAGAGAGAGACGACGCAGGCAGACGAGCGAGCGAGCAACAGAGAGAGAGAGAGGGGATGGCTCGTAGGATTTAGCCCCGGCAGCGTCTTTTCCCGTCCAACACAACAAGCTTATTACCTTTCTGTCCACGCGCCTGGAAACGGATTTACGCGCACGAAAAGAGGTTTGTTTGCCTATTTTATTTCTGCATTTCTCCACTCTAATCATTACTCTGCCGACTGGCTCATCTCTGGCGTCTTATTCATGTTTTCCTGCTCACCTCTTAATGAGCGGAGGCTTTTATTTCGGCTGCGGTTGGAGGCTACAGGTCGCGGGAGTGTGTTTAATGGCGATTAGCCGGCGGGTAATTAGCCTTTAACGGTCATATTAACCTGGTAGTAGTAGTGGTGGAGGTGGTGGTGGTGGCGTGCGGGGCAGTGAGGGTGTGCTGATTTGGGGGTCCTCGTGCGAGAGCTTGTTTTTGTCGGCGGTGACGGTTGCGGAGGGGGACAATGAACGGGGGCTGTTGTTTGGCGACGTCGCGCGCGCTTGTGCCCCAAAACCCTTTGATCCAACTGCGTCTATTTGCTAAGAGACACGTTTGTATTTATTTACATACAGATTTTTTTTATTGAGTAGGGGGAAAAACACAGGCTGGTTGGCGTGTTTTTGTGACGTTTTGGAGCCTGACGGGAGCTTAGTGTGATAGGTGATGATACTCGCGCGGGGCTTGCGGCTCATACTTTGATGTCACAAGGAGCTGTTAATGTCTGTCTTCGTGCTTCCACGCGGCTCCGAGGGGCGTTTGTTGCTCTACGGGACGGACGGTTAGATCGGTCCCTGTGACTCTTGACATGTGTGTCTGTCATCTGGTCCTACTTGCGCGCGCGCGCGCGCCTGTGTGTGTATCTGTTTTGAGCGCCTGCAGTCTGGAGAATATCCTACCACAAAAATAAAATCAATGAATTAGAACAATAATAATAGTTTTAAAAACAACCCATTAGAGGCGCTTGAGGTTGTTTACGCGCCCGGGCAGCAGCGAGCGCAATAAACAGAATCTCAGTCAGAATGCGCGCGCAGGAAGGAAAGATGGACTGGAAAGGGGGCGGGGAGGGGAGAGGGCGCGCGAGGGTCTTTAAGCCATTTTCGATGAAGCGCGTGTTAAAAAAAAAATAAAAAAATAAAAATGGTGCGCACATGGCGACAGATAGACAGAATCACATCACAATCACAGCCCGGCGTGCACGTGAGAAACGTAAACGAGGTCAGCGCGAGGAAAGCGGGAAAACTCGTGTATGTAGTGTCATTATCGGCTGTTTTCCGTCCTGTTGGCCCTGATGTGTCGAGGCTGGGGGTTAAAAGTGAGAAGTATGCAACCCTTTTCTTCCTCCAACAATAGACAACGGCGTGCTTGTTGGGAACCTGGCGCTTCACTTGTTTTGCTCAGTGATGGATTCTCTGTGAGCCCCCCTCTCTCTGTTGTTGTTGTTGTTGTTGTTGATGACCCCTCACTCATTTGCTGCTCATCTTTATTATGATTAAATTACCAGGTGGTGATTAATCGATCATTTAGCGGTTGTTTTGGGTGCCCATGTGCCGTCCATTGTTCCCCGTGTAAAGCTTTTCATAAAGATACATTGAATTGGGTCCAGTTGGAGCTGAATGCGAATGTTTGCGTGATGAAAAGCTGCTGATATTTTTCTGTGTCCTTCCTGCATCGATGTGAAGTGTGTCTGCAGCAGGTGTAGTAAACACTGAAGTCTGCTGACCTTCTGAATCATCATGTTTTTATCGCTTCGTTCATATTTCTGCAGTGTTTTGCTCTGATTTGGATTTTTTAATACGAAACTTACAGAAATATCCTTTAAAACTGCAACATGGTGGTAGAATTTTAAACGTTTTCCCCTCCTTCTTTGGTGTGTTTGGGAGGAAAGACGAAGGGGCACACGATTTAAAAACATGTCGCCATATTAGAAGCTTTTTTTGCCCCCCAAAATGGAGGGGGGAGGAGGCTCGGTGAGGAGCTCATTAGCAATGCAAATTAGTTTTTTCCCCCCTCTTCATCGGAGGCTCGGGCACCTGCTGTCTCGAGCATGCGCGCGGCTGGCTGGCTGGCTGGCTGGCTTCCTCCCCTCGTCCCCCTCCTCGGGCCTCGTGCGCGCGCCTCCCTCCCTCCCTCCCCTCTGCCTCCTTCTCATTAGACTTATGTTCCATTTTCCACTGCGCGTACACGCTGCAGGAGCTTTGACGGATAAAGAATAAATAAATAAAATAAGAAGAAGGAGGAGAGCTCATGCGCTTCTTTCTCTCTCACATGCAGCTTCTAGCAGAACAAAACATGGTGGAAATAAACGGAGGAAAAGAGGGGAAATAAAAATGTGAGAGGAGAGGAATTCAAGTTGAACTAGAAAAGGAAGAAGGACAAAGAGCTAGGAGAGAGGAGAAAAGGAAGGAAAAGTGAAGAATGAGAGGTCGGCGTTTATTTTAACTCAAATTTCACATTCACACAGGATAAAACATAGATAGCTGTGGTCTAACGCACATGCAGGGTTATTTGATCTGCTTGGCAAGTCTGACGTCATACATTTACGGGTCCAAACGCTCCTTCGGGTCCTAAAATCAAACCAAGCCTGAGACAGCACTCCAAATCTTTTCAGCTCCCTCCGTGTTCTGACGGAAAGATGCTTAAAAAGAAGAAATTAAAGCGTACAGCTGTGCTACAACTCTGCAGCATTTTTAATGGGGTTTTCTCAACACTGTTGCCCATTGTTACACCCATTTTTATTTATTTTAGGATGCCGTCAGGTGGTCTGCTGCACTGCTCCTAGCTAAATGGTGCGAGGACAGCCGAGCGTCTCCTCGTTCAGTCAGACGGTTCATGTTTGAAATGACTGATTTGTCACAGCAGCAGATTAAATTTAGAGTTTGGTGTTTAGACTCCGGGCTCACCGTTTTGTTTTGTTTTTTGTTTTGTTTTTATAATGGATGTAAACACTGGTGCATGATGAGTAAACGTCTGCCTGGAGGCTACAGGTGGATGCTGAGGTGGTGGAGGGGTTGAAACAAGTCTGAGAGGAAATTTTCAGTGTGAGTGTTTTTGGGGTTGTGAGGAAAGTGGAGTGTGTGTTGTGATACAGGGCAGTATTTCTTTATGTGTTACATTTTTATTTTGTACTAAATTTAGCTTCCATAAGTTTATTAAATATATTCAGTTTTAGTGTAGTTTCTAATAGTTTGTATTAGGTGTCATTTGTCTTTATTAGATTATATATGGGTATTTATCAGGGAAAAAATGTAGTAGATATTTTAGTCTGAATATTAGTCATATAAACTACATCCTCACGTAGTTTCTCCAGTTTCTGTTATATTTTTCTATATATTTCTTATTTACTTTAAATGATACTGTTCTACATACACATTGTTTAGTTTTATTGTGTTCAGCTTAAATGTTTTTAACAACTTTTAGTTTAGTTTCAGTTAAATAGATTAACCTTCCTCACACAAATCCATCAATATATCCGTCCAACATCTATAGATTTATTGATTTTAGCGCCTGATATTTGTTGCCTGATGTTGCCCGGATTTTGTGGCTGTTGGTGAATTTATAATATTTGCACATGACATAAAGAAAGAAGTAAAAATGAAAAACTAGAAAACCAAAACCAAAGTTAAAGTATCAGCATCCAACCCAAACTCATAGTATTTAAACTTTACAAACAGGTTTAATTTGCTTATGATGGGATGAAACTGTTGTGCATACCAATATGAATCAATCTGCAGAATATTTCTATGTTTGCTGATATGGTTAAAGAATAAAACTGATGTCAGAATCTGATATTTATCATATCAATTTTAAATGAGATAAATGTTTAAAGATCTGAAAAAGCTAAGAGGCTGCAGTTTGGTGTTTTTACATAACGATCAAAGGGGAGAAAAATGTCGCCATTAGCTGTGGTTGTTTTAAACATCGATGCTGGGACAGAATTCATAGTAAACACTGATTCATTGACGCACAGAAGATGGAAATCTGGACTAGAGCCCAGTGTTTTAATCGGTATTGGCCTTCTCCGCTGACATCAGCACAAAATAAAACGGCATTTACTGATGTCAGAAGCCGATATCTGTTGCGATACACCAGTTTTTCACTAAATTAATGGCATTTAGTAATTATTTATGATTAAGATTTCTCTGTTTGTCTGCAGGAAAGGGGGATAAATAATAATCACTAATAGAGAGAGATCGGTATCAGCTATTGGTCCAGTTGTGATGTCACACTCCTCAGTTCTGATTTTTCTTATGAAAATCTGTGTATAATATGTCTAACATTTAATTTGACCTTTGACCCTAGGTCTGCTCATCATTGCACAGACAGTATAACGTTTAAAAACATGACAAATTTCAAGTTTTGGCTCAGTACCAACATGATATGGTCACCTTCAGCACACACGCAGTCCCAGCTTGTGTCAAAAAGAAGACTAATTAGCTGATAAGCAAAGGTTAATGGGCTGAATGATGAATGGAAGATAAATGAACGAATGCAGGAGACGAGAAGACGGGGCGACAAAGATGGACGATAGACAAAAAAGACAAATTATTGTTGGGGTTAAAATTGCGAAAGTAAGAAGAGAAATGGGCAGGAAGCAATGACGAGGAGCAAAAGGATGGATGATGGCTTAAAAGGGAAGGAACATGCATAAAGGAAAGGAGAGACCGATGCAGAGGATGGAACGGCAAATTAAAGAGACAGAAAAAGAAGAAAAGGGTGAGAACAAGGAGAAGAAATGAGGTTAAGAAGGAGAAAGAAGGCACAAAAGGAAACAGGACGATGTTAACAAAGAAAGATGGAGCAGGAGGATATTAAGGAGCCAAAGAGACAGTAAGTGAGGAAAGGAGTGAAGAAATAAGAGAAACAAAGGGTAATAAATGGAACTAAAGAATAGAATAGAATAATCCTTTAATTGTCCCACAAGGGGAAATTTGAGGAAGAGAGGAATGAGAAGTGGTGTAGGAGGTCGCATTTAAAGGAGACAAAACAGTTGAGGGTAATAACGATCAATCAATGAATGAAATATAAAGATGATAAAAAGGAAAATGACAGAAGTTTTGTGGGAACTCCAGGAGGCATTACATATCGCAGCTAATCACGAACAATCAGCGAGGAAAATGGATGTATAGATGCCGAACGTGGCGGCCGCGATGGGAGAGCAGTGGAGGGGATTGTTTAGTGACTTACAGCGTGTTTCCTCTCGTCACACGTGGATCATGTGGTTGTTTTAAATTCAGTGAAACGCACAACCAGCATGTGCAAAGTCTTTGCTTTACTGTCATGCATGTTTACGTGGAATCCACGAGTTTCTCCGTATACGCTCATCTTCACCGTTAAAATGTCATGTGTTTAGCATTGATGGGAAATCATTGGGATAGGGCTTCACCCTGACTTCTGATCAGCTTAGTCATGCTCATTTTTTCAGTTTCTCACCTTACAGCGCATTTTTTTTCAGTGTTTGATTTATGTAATGCTCTGCATGTCTGCAGCGATGTATCTGCAGCATTGCTCTGGTCTGAAACAGAGTGTCTGACCAGCGCTGCAGTTCTGGGTCAGATGCCCGTTGATTGATATGTTAGCTTATGCATTCCTCATTTCTAATGGTATTAGCATTGTGATTGCGAACTAGTTGGCACATCACATACTCCTCCTGAGATGTGGCATGGTGATATCTTTTGTCAGACATCACCTGTGTCTTACCAAAGGTGCCAGCTGACACAGCAGCATTGGATGCAGGGAGACCTACAAGGTCCACATTGGAAAGCTGTAGTAGTGGTGAGGAAGTTTTGGCACTAAAACTCCCTGGTCAGGTGGAGGAAAAAGTACTGGGTTAGATTATGTAATTGTAATGTTATAGGCTGCATATAAGAAATGGACATAAACATTAGAGGACCTGTATTAGCTTAATTTTTCAGTCTCGAAGGTTGCTGGTTGATTCAAATCTGCCCCTTCGATGAAAAATGACGAGTTTGGAATGACGGCCCTGTCACCTTAACTCCCCAAAATGAGAACGGGCTGGTTAGCAAGTTAAGGTGAAGATGCAGCTTGACTCATTGTCGTCTGAGCTGTGCTGCAGATTCCGGCATGTGCTGCAGACAAGTTAAAGTTTAAGAGTTAAAAACACTGAAGTGACTGGACAACAGATGTGACAGCACCATTTCTAAAGGACCCCAGTCATAAGGGTTTTATATTAGCACATACTGGATGACACATACACTGAAATGTCTGGATTTGGGCTATAAATAAACTGGATTTTCAAAGCTACAGAATATATGACAAAAGAAATATTTAACTTAATTTAACAAAAGTCCAAAACACAATGCTCTGGTGCATTAAATTGACATTTTGTGCACATTTCTCTGAGATTTTAAAATTGTAAGAAGAGTTAAAATCTTTGGAAGAAATAACATTTAGATGGATCAATATTTAGACCACCACCCATTTTTTTCTATACATAAATAAAGACATTTCCATGCAAAATTGATGAAAAAAGGTACAGAATTACCTAGAAATGCTCAAACTTTCTTTCCCAATCACACCCCCCCCCTCCTTGTTTCTTTTAATATTTTAATATTTAAAATATTTTTGGTTGTTGAGACCGTTCATCCAGAAAAACAAGTGATTTGGGAAAGTTCTGACATTTTACAGAACAAACTGCGAATAACTAAATAACTACAAACAGCAGCAACCTGCACCTCCGCAGCAAGTTTTGGCTCGTTGAGGTGGTTGTTTGCTTGCCCGTGTGTTCAAGCTTGAGTTTTGATGCTGAATGGCTGATATGAAGAGATTATTTGACCAGAAAATAAAATGTGGAGGAAAAAAGAGAAAACCTCTGCTGGAAAGACTTAAGAGATAACATCAAATCGGTATTAAGCTACGCAGACAGATAGCGCTGCCATGGATAAAATATTTAGCTGGATTTCCAAATCAGCCTTTTCCCCCCATATTACTCTGAGAGAGAGAGTATGTGTGTGTGTCTCCCCCCAAATCCTACCCAGCATGCCTGTGGAAAACAGGGTCAGGCTGGAGAAAAAAAGAGAACGAGAGCGAGCACATGATGGGCAGATAAAGGCTCGTCTGTGTCAGTGGGAGAAGAGAGCGAGGAGGATGAGAAGAGGAGTAGGAGGAGGAGGGCAGAACGATGAAGGGGCCTCTCTGTTGAAGGAGGGAGTTCAGGCTCTATAGAAATCTCCCATGGCGGACAGAAACAAGGCATTTAGTCTGTGAGTCGGCCTCTGGAACGCCATAATAGGCTTTTATAATGATGCCACTATGGACAGGGACGAGAAAACACAGAATGTCCCTTTAAACTGAGCTTTTGGTGAGAAATGCCTGTAGTGTGAAAGAGGTGGATGACCTGTTGGAGGGCCTGCAGTAGCATGGACTCTCAGTTAAAGTCGACTTATCCTGCTTTTCCTTACTTCATGGCCAAAGTTTTAAATACTGAGGTCAGAGTATGTACACGTAATCTGGGAAACTGAAGGTCAGACTCCTCTCTGCTCCCAATGCTCAATTTCACACAGTTTTTTCTACTCTTAGATATCTATGATGTCACAGACAGTGGATTTCCTAAATATGGTTTTCTCAGGCAGAGAAGCCCCGCCCACCTGCAGTACAGAGTTGCTTACGAGGGACAGCCAATCAAAAGAAAATATGTCAGATTTTTCTCCTAGGATTCAAAGTTTAGAAAAATATGTGAGTTATTAATTATGGGTGCCTAATGAATGGGTTTTAAGAATGCATGGTGAGTAAAAAGTGGATTATGTGAAAGAAAATTATTAAAATCCCAAAAGAGAATAAGTCTGAGGAAAACATAAATCTACCCAGATTAAATGTATCTATAAGTATATCAAAGAAAATTTGTTGATTAATTTCATGATTTGTGCTGAAATAACACTGAGCGAAGAAAAGAAAAGCTTCCACTGTGACTATTAAACCATTAAATAGACCGAATATGCTTTTCTCTTTGATTTTTGTGAGGCACAGCCAATCAGAAGACAGACAGCTTAAAGGAGGAGGAGCTAAAACAGCTTGTTTCAAATAGAAGATGAACTGAGTTCACTCAGAACTGAGAAAGATTATTTTGAACTGTGAATCATGCAAAGCTACTCTATTAGGAGTTCCAAGCATTGTTTGGGGAATGTGGTACTTGGTTAATGTTCAGACGTGAGTTCTCATATATTCACTCAATGAGCAACTGGTCTCTTTGGAAGAGAAGTTAATTGGAAGTTAATAAGTGTTATATGGAAATGTTGTAGGTTTGCAAAAATTACATATTAAGTGTGGATTCATTTGTTGAACCCTGAATATAAATCATTTTGTCAAAGAAGAGAAGCAGGGCTGATGGTTAGGGAAACTTGCCTATTCTTCAGATAATGTGGGAAGTAGTTTCACAGTTGGAATTACAGTGGATGTTTTTCATTGTCCACGATGCATCTGTGCTTCCATTCGCCCACGCTTCCTTCACGCCAAGCTTCAAAAAGAAGATGCTGTCGTTTTGGTCTTTTCTGCAGCTTAGAATTTGAACATAAAATAAAAGGCTGACTTCTGAGAGAACGTCACATCTGTATAGCCTGGTTTTCAGTAGATTCATTTCATTTTGACTCCCATAAAGAAAAACCTTTATTCTTCTCAGACTGTCAACAAATATCTGACCACATGGAGGAAAATTCCTTCTTCCCAACTAATGAATGATATGTTTTATTAGGATGATCAGACAGCAGCTTCAGATCTAGGTATCCGTTTAAATTAAGTCACGAAATATCCCGACTTATTATCAGTCACGTATTTCATATTTGAATTATCGTCAACACTTTTCACAGGATTCTACATTAAATGTGTGTTTGTAACATGAAGAAAAGCTGTTTTCGTGTTTAATTCAATTCATTTCAGTTTTATTTATACAGCGCCAAATCACAACAAGAGTCGCCTCAAGGCGCTTTATATTGTAAGGTAGACCCTACAATAATACATACAGAGAAAAAAACCCAACAATCATATGACCCCCTATGAGCAAGCACTTTGGCGACAGTGGGAAGGAAAAACTCCCTTTTAACAGGAAGAAACCTCCAGCAGAACCAGGCTCAGGGAGGGGTGGGGCCATCTGCTGCGACCAGTTGTGGTGAGAGAAGGAAGACAGGATAAAAGAGAAATTTGGAAAACGTTTGAATCGTGATTGAGTCGTATAGTTTTAGCTGTTAGTGTAACTGTTGATCAAAGGATGCAAGTTCACATCAGTGGTTTCCAAATGGTTGTCCATGAGGAAAGTCCAGGTGTGATTTTATGGCAAATGACATGTATCATCATCTTTAAAATGCATTATAATGAATATGTGTAGAAAACATCGTTTAAAGCACTTCTGTCAGAGGGAAGTTTGGTCTGTTGGTTCGTTGTTGGATGGTGGGAATTATGGGAGTGTAACACTAATGATCTGAACCACAAATAACCATTGGTGCAGATGATCCACTGCCTAAAGAAAAGGAAGGAAGTATGTCCACTAAAAGCAAATGGAATAGGGATGCTTTGATCTGACATTTGAACGGGATATCAGTCCGATCCTGACTTGAAAAGTTGGTTCAGTTGACATTATTTGACTTTATCACCTCATATCAGCTCCAAAACGTGTCTGTGAGGAGCAGTAAAGGGAGGTAAACTCAGAGTGAGAGGAGGAGAGTCAATAACAGCAGTCTCCAGTTTCCTAATGACTCTCAAACTGAGTTGAAATCAAACTGCCACAAATAAATTAGTTGAATAACATTCTAATATTTTTGTCCAATCGTTCCTAGTCTCTGCTTCACAGTCAGGGTTACAGCTTTTTAATTTGACACCGTTATTACAGAACCCAGCATGAGCAGATACCAGAAGCAAAGGTATCTGTATTGGACCTGGAAGAAAATTGGATTGGTGCATCCCTAACTCGAACACCAAACATCCTTTCTGAAAGAACCTTGGCCTATTCATAGGAGGGCTGAATCTGAACCAGACGCAGAAAGATTGTTGATTAGACTGTGTCAGAGTGTGAGGTGATGCAGGCAAAGAGGAAGGCATCAAATCTGTATTTTGCATATGTGAGGACTGGTGTGATATGGTCAGAAAAGGTTTCACCTTTGTTGTGTCAGAGTTTAAAATATTACAAATGATTAACAGCAAAGACGGAAAACACCGGGTCCAAATTTCAAGAGGGACCATCTAGAGTGTTTGAGTCGGCCTTTTAGGTTCTTGAAGACATTTCAGCTCTCGTGTGAAAGACTTCATCAGCCTCTAAAGCTGAAGATGCTGTTCGGATGAAACTTTTGCAGAGAATATAAGAAGTCACCCAAATTGTCTCGAGTCAAGCATATTAGCCCACTACGACCTGGATGAACCTACATACATATATCTACAACCTTGCACAGCTCTAACAGATCAATACCAACAATGAGCCGACAGCTCCGATGTTTCTTTTTTTCTCCCAGATTGTGTGTTCATACTCTCCAGGTGTGGTGCAGATAAAATAAAACTCCTCACTGGCATCTGAGAGGGAAAAAAATTCTAGTCTTCTGATTTCAGCTTGTAAGAGAACCAGGAAGTAAAAACAGACCTTAAACTCTGACTTCACTGTGCATGGACAGTTTGGCCTCTGAGACTTCCTGCATTTGGCTAAATTAATGAATAACTTCCTTGAACAGAAACCTTCACTGTAGTTCATCGGTTAAAATGTAAACCGTCCTGTTAATCAAACTGCAAGTGAAACAGCAGAGTCCAAAGTTACAGCTGTGCCCCGGGGATATAAATTCATCTTAAATACTGTCCTTACTCCTTGCTTGGCATCAACCCAAATTAGTCTGGATTAGTACTGCTGTCTCCATCCATCTTAAGATGGCGAGATAGAGATTTCCTCCTTTTAGGTTTTACTGGCTATCAGAAGATTTTCCAGTGAGTTCAAACTCGAATGTCTGTGCCATCTCCAAAAACTGCATTTTTCTTTAAGTGGGTGCACAACAGTAAAGGTAATTATTCAGTTAGCTTTACTGGTATTCAATTATTCAATTCCATATTTTTATTCGTGGACTCTACCAGACCAGCTTTGCATTATTCACTGTTCAAAATAATCTTTGTGTGTCTTATACTCGGTCTAAGTGCAACCACTCAATTCATCTTCTGTCTGAAAGAAGTTGTTCTAGTCCTTCCCCCTTTTTTGATAACTTTTTTCTGATTGGCGGTTCCATTTGTGCCTGAGATGACCATGTTAGGGATATCCCTTCTCTATGACATCATACAGAGCCAAAAGTTTAAAAAAACTGTTATAAATTGAGTGTTTAGAGCAGCCTGAGTTTTTCGCTCACTGGGATTGTTTCATGTTAACTTTTATGTTTAATATGAGAGTTAACAAGTGGAACAAGATAAATATCTTTATGAAAAGCTGATAAAACCTAGCTTCTACTTGGCGTCCACCAACTTGGCTGAATGCTCTATTTGTGCACTGTGCAGTAACAGTAACTTTGACTAGTTTTGACAATTTTAAATGGAGGCACAAGGCTTTTATATCTATATACCCGCCAGTCCAAACAATATTGTGGTTGAGCTGATGTATCAGTGTGTCCTGACAGCTAATATACAACAACAAGTTATTATGTCCGCTTTTCTTCATCCAGTTCTTCGCCTTTTCCAACAGATCTCCAGCTGAAACTGATTTAAACACAGAATGACTTCAAGTTGCAGCTTTTCAACCTCTAGTGTTGAATCACTGCAAAAAATAAACCCAGCACGACACAGATTTCTGTGCCATGGGTCTGAGTCTGGACACTAGTGACACTAGTCTGACTCCACTGTGGCCTTTTCTGCTGCTGCCAGGGTCACAGCTGCCACAGAGGACTTCACGTTCGTGTCCACTGAAAGTTTCTGGCAAAGCCAAAATGATCCATCCACGTTTTTAAAGATGGTGAAACATGATTACACAAAAAGCCATTTTAGTGTTCTCTGCTAGGATAATGTGCCCGGCTCTGAAGACAAGCCCCTTCTCACCAACTTTTAACCAACCTGCAGGCCTGAAAAATGAAGCCAACACTGAAGTGTAGTTTCTCTAATGGCCACCAAATGCCTCCAAATCTACACCCTGCTTCAAAATCCTACCCCTCAGCCTTCTAGCAGTTGCACCTGTGGTATCAATTTGAAAGTCCTGGGTAACCTTAATGCAACTGAAGTGCAAAAGTTCAAAATTATCCTTATTCATCATCACATTGAAGGCTTTAATGAACCTTCATGAACTGCTGTGAGAGTTTGTTGGAATGAACAATCTGCTGCACAAATTTTCAAGAAAGCTGAGCAAAGGACACATGTCAGATGATTTTAGGAAACATTTCGGAGCAAATGTGTTTGTTAGTTTAGCTGCTAACTTGCTGTTGATTAAACCAGCAGAAACTGTTGGTTCTGCTGCAAATCCATTTAAACAAGTTTTTATGTTGACACTGAAGATGTGTGAGGGAAGTCATTCACAGGCAAACCTGTGTGAGGACGCTGTGTGTGGTCTCTGCTGATCCTGCTGATGGATTTAACAGGCTTAAAGCATGTGCCGTGTCATTTGAAACTTTATGGCTCAGCGAAATCGTTTTCTCTCTTGACCCTCTGCACTCTGTGGTCAGAGGTCAGAGATGAAGGTTAGTGGCAGGGCCAGACACCTGCCTGGAGTTGAATTGTTTTACCTTTGGCAGACAGGGTGGAGGTGGAGGTGGCGGTGGCGGGTCCCACAGCCCCGCCGTACATCAGGGAAGCTTTTACATCAGAGAGCATGTTTCATGGTTTTATTTTAAACAGCAATAAGGTCTGCACTTGGTGGCTAGAAGGCTGGTGGTGGGGTATAAGCATAAATCACAGATTATTCCATTTCTGTCCTTTCTACTTCAGGTTCACTGGAGGCTTTAAAAAAGATAGTGGCCTGGGTTAAAATAAACCCCGTGTCAGAAACCTAATTGTCAAATGGCAATTAGGTTCAAAATGGCAATTTAAAATTGACAGATCGCCGTCTTTTCACCCGTGTGTGCGTGTAATCAGACATATACAGGTGACATGCAAAATAACGCTAGCGTAGCTTTTTAAGAGCCAGTCTTCTTCATAGACGTGGCCTTTTCAGTTCAATTCAGTTTTATTTACATAGCACCAAATCACAACAGCAGTCACCTCAAGGTGCTTCACATTGTGAGGTAAAGAACCTGCAATAATACAGAGAAAACCCCAACAATAAAAAGGGGCTTCCATTAAGCAAGGACTGGCGATAGTGGGACAGAAAAACTCCCTTTTAACGGGATACACCTCTGACTGAACCAGGCTCATGGAGGGGCGGTCATCTGCTGCGGGTGCATTTTAATCATATCCTAGAAATCCACTGTCCCTACCTTCTTGGATTTGATTATTTCTTACTGAGAGGTGTTGCTATCAAATCCAACAACCTTTGGATTGTTTCAGGGCAAACATTCAGTGGATATTTACCCTCTTTTAAACTGAAGGATGAATCAGGAGGACAGCGATGTCTTGTTTTTCTCTGATCTTGTAGTGGTTGAATGGGTTGCTGTGTTGTTATTGCATTACTGCAGATGTCACGGCCCTGTGGAGACTTAACACTGTACGTGTGATCTGTTTTTAATCCACAGTAGTAATGTGTTTTTCCCCCTCTCTCTCTCTTTATCTGCCTTGTAGCTACTCCTCTTTTTTGCAGCTCTCCAGCATATTGGGCTGAATTGAAGGTTTTTTTTATTCAGCGTTGTGCCCTCATTACCATGCAGACCTATATTTTCAAAATACAATTCCCTAATTATCCGTGCTGTCGTAGTTCTGCATCAGGAGCAGGAGGGGTGCTCTGAAAAGGCTTTCATGTGCAGCGCAGTGAGGGTCCGTTTATTCTCAACTCCTTCATCAAAAAAGAAAGAAAGATGTGTGTGTGCTGGTTCAGATGAGAGTGTTTGTTCCTGGTTATTCAGGGAAAGAAAGAGGAGGAAGTCTTGCATTTTTGGGAGGATTGTTGAAGAACTGCAGCTGTTTTTCTTTTTTTTAAAGGACCACCTATGAAAGCACAAATGAACAAAGGCCCAGCCAGCGGTGCATTACAGTGTACGAATGGATGGCACTAATAAGTGATATTTAGGTTCAAACGGTTAACTCACTGGCCAAGCTGCTTCCTTTAAAGCCAGCATGTTTTTGCTCTTGTAAATTGCGGGTAAATACAACACCCTGAGAACTTTCTCATTTTCCTGACACGGGTGGATGCAAGGCTAGAAGATGAGCAGCCAACTGTCCTGCATGGTGGTGTGACCCTTTAAAGTTTACCCAGAATGCATTTTTTGAGGTGAAACAGATCAAATTGGGTGACGATGCTTGTTTCTATTCCTTTACATCATAGACATTAAGGGCCAGATTTAGTAAACGGTGCAAAATATCGCAAATGCGACCAAATTTTTGAATGGTGTGACTAAAAAAAAATCCTAGGTCGCACCGGTGCGACCAAAAAAAAAAAAAGTCTCCGCAACTCTGAAAGTCTCCGTGTGGTCAACAACAGACACACATTATGCCCATATCGTGGTCTAAACCAATCAGAGAAAGTCCGGGGCTTGACCTCTCTGATTGGCCGATGTCCAGATATTCCTGTAGTCCTTCGTGTGTACGTTTGAAAGTGCAGGTGGATAGAGAGAGGTGAGTAGCTTGAATAAAGCGATATCGATTCATTAAATCCTGAATCGACTTTTAAATATAAATGTATTTTGCCAGAAACGCCAGAATCTCAGGTTAAAGCTCACAAAACTATTTCAACAACCAGCAAACAGTAAATGAGAGCAGGTACACGGATTCCACACAAAGACGTAAACACAGAGCGGACCCGACGCATCAGAATCAGCTTTCTCTTTCTCGGCTTTCTCACCCGACGGCACGTACACGGACACGGACACGCCGTCGGGGCTGAAAGCGAC
>VUQG01045803.1:8953-25442 GCA_015106755.1 Etia nguti
CCTGCCCCCAACACACACACACACACACACACACACACACACACACACACACACACACACACACACACACACACACACACACACACAGACAGATGCTTTATGTGACAATTATCAGCGTTGATGAGTGGTAAAATACATTTACTTAAGTCAGGCGGTTATTGCTCTCATAACTCGATTTTTCTGAGAGCTTTAGTGACTTGATAATTTGCAGACACATTATAGAATCACCTACTGAATTATGATGTAATATTGCACATATATTATCCTTGCTCACACTGTTTCAAGATGTTACGACAAGGCCCCTTTAATGCTTCCAACCTTAAGGTAATTCCTATGAATTCTAATGAACTAATGTCCAGGTGAGGCCAGACATTAACTATTCACAAATGATGCAGGTGGAGAATTATCTCACAAGAAGAGCACATGGCCTCTAGTATACTAGATAAAAAGAGAAAAGTGTGTTGGATGTGGGAGAAGTATGCAGATGAACTGAGTGACATTACTAGGAAAAGCATGATAATGGCCAGAGTTACTTCAGGTAAGCTAGCTCCGGACTGTGAAATGAAAAAGAACAAATCATGAACAAATAACAGGATATGCTTTTACAAAGTAAATTGTTGCAGTTTTTATTAATGTTCTAACAGCCAAAACTGAAGGATATTGCCAAATTTGGCCAAAGCATTAAATGAGGGACTAATTAGAATCTCATGTTGACTTTGCAAAACACATTTTTTGACCAGAACCGAAAAATCTGTACTTTAACCTAACAAACTTAAGTGCTTTATATGCTAAAAGTCAAAGGCCTCCTTCACTACAGCATCATAATTTTTGCAATTTTTCACATTTGTGACAGTACTTTACAACAGCTTGAGCACTGCCTTAGTGACACTTTGGTGCCCACCTTTGAAATGTGTTGATTTTATAAAGCATTTGTGCTGCTGGTTTGAAAATGTTTGAAAATGTATGTAAAGCATCCATGTTTGCCTCCCTGCAGCCTGATCAGCAACTTTGTGTTCTGTTTTATTGGTCAAACAATAATGCACACCATAGCTTTTATTTAATTAAGTCTTCCCTACATATACAGGCATGTGATAAATTATATTACTATGCTAAACTATTGAGCCACCCCTTGTGTCTTCATTTTTTATTTTTATTTTTTCATTTTTTGGCTTCCAAAGTTCCAATTTTTACCTGACCATTTTCCCAGGTATGTTTTTATATTTGTTTGTTAAGCCACTTAACATGAACTTATGAATCATAAAAATGAACTGAACACATGGGATTAATCACTTTTATGTTTACACATGACATACAATTTAGTTACGAACCAATTTTAAATTATATCTTTAGGCGCTTTACTGGCAAGTGGTCGCAAAACATGTAATTTGTTTAGGAAAAAGAGATATTGTTGACTGAGCCTCATCAGAAATGGTCTCAATGTAAGGATGGTTGTCAAGACGGCACTCTTAAGGAAAAAGGGGTAGCTCAAGACTTTTGCACATTACTATAAAGGTTAAAACTACATGAAGTGGCACCAAGAACATTCTGGCAAAATGGCCATAGCAGCATAGCCACCGGACACCCTTCCTGCAGAGGTCAAGTTTTCTTTAATCTGTCACCTGTATTTATTATATACATTTGGACAGAAAAGGAAGAGGGACAGATCCATGCATCTACAGTCATTTTATTTCATTCTACGTAGTTTAAATGATCCAATTCGCTCTTCCTGCTAATCTGATTTGTGTCCTTTGTTGTCTCAACAGACAACACAACATGAAAGCTGAAAATGATTTATTTACTTCTGTACATTGAGCTGCAGTATTGTCAGTTTCTTTCATGGAAGAAAGAACTGAGGCAACATTATTTATCGTTACTGGTTGACTAAAATGTTATTTTATTCTGAAGGATGTACCCAGCATTACAAATTAAAATCAATTAAAACCACTGTGCATAGTGGAAATAATTTCTTTGTTAACCCAGATTGAAGAATGCAGCTGAAGATTCACCGAAGTTTCTGCAATGCATAAAGCATAGCACAAAAACTCTCCTCTGCCACTCAAGTATTTCTTTACAGAAGGCTGAAAAATACATATGCCTGACACGCAGAATCGAGAACTGTCAATATAAGTGTTTTCTAATATAAGGCCTTGTCAGCTCTGCCCTGAGGAAAGGAGTAGAAATACATATTTGACATGATAGCCAGAGAAAAATTACTATAGGGATAATACTCATCTCTTAATGGTAGTAGTGCTTTTTATACCCAATGGAAATACTGAGCACAATCTGTACTTCTTAAAATCCAATAAGGCATAAAAAAACAGAAGAATAATCACACCCTGACACACGCACACACACATCTACGCACACACAATGTCTTTCGCTTTCTTTCTTAAATAGGTTATAATCTGCCATTTTCACTCTCATGGTTCTTTGTGTCTTTTCCTGCAAATTGAAATGTTAATGGAATATTGAGTGATACGACAAACTGACTCCTCTGCTCCATCCAGACGAGATTTACTCTTCTTCTGCTTTTACTTTCAGTTTTTTGCATGCATTACCCCCTCCTCAGTGCAACTTCCAAGTAATTACAGTTGAGCACCAAAGATGGAAACGCTGAAGTGTCCATTATAGTGACATACAGCAGTTGCTCTCACCCCTCTCTCATTTGTTTTCTTGTCCTTTGTTTCTCAGTATCACTCCCCATGCCACATTTTCCCTCCTCAATCTATCCTCCCCAGTGGGTTAATTATGAAGTGTGTGGAGGGCAGGGGCTGGTTTGTTTTCCGTCTTCTCGGGGGACTGTCTAATGTGACAGAGATGTGCCACTCTGTACTCTAATGGGTTGGTGAAGCTTTAGCTATGCCTGTGGCGTTAGCTGTACTCCAGCTTCTTTCTCTAATGATGAAAACGGGCTTTGTCTGGTCGTCTGGTTATCCTGGAGAGTCACTCCCTGGAGAACATGTCAGCTCGGCTAATATCAGCTTTAGAGGAGGAGAGAGGATCGTTAAGTAAAAGTGCTCCAAAATTAAGGAGTGGAGTTTGCTTGAACAAACTGCACTTGTCTGTGTCGATGCTTGGAGTTTTTCTCTGGTGTTTTAAGCAAGAATATATACTTTATAGAGATGTATGAGTGTGTGTCTACTTTTTACCTGTAGTTTGCGAATGTGATTGCTAAGATTTTCTTCTTTATATATGTAATGCATACGCAATGATGACTAAAAATGAAGGGAAACGCCTGTTGTTGGACTGCACACTCTAAGCAGCAGCCACATTGCTACAGGTGGTCATATAGTTCTTGTGTTCTCAGTAAGAACACAATACATCAGGACAGCTTTTACTGCATTTGCACCAGGGTCATTCTGTTTTTGTGTGTCATCATGGACACTTGTCTCTAGTCGTAAACACAGAGCTTTCCATCGAGGAGCTACATCTTCTGACGCTGGATTGTGTTTAAATGCAGGTTTTTAGAGGCTCGTTTGTTATACATGTGCATCTCCATTTTGGGCATGACCAGCATTACAAGGTGGTAACGAGTAAAATGCCCATTTATCACAACACAGTCAAACAGCAGCAACAAGGAAAATATCCCAACATCCATAGAATATTTATGAAATGATCAATAATGGAGAAGTTCAAGGCATAGGAAGAAAAGAAAAGCTAGACTAAAAGAAAACAAAAACAGTTTTTATTTTGTCTGGTGAAACAATAGCAAAATCAGGTGCAAGTATTCGCTGTTTTAACACCCGGCATAAAAGCCTGTGTTTATGTTCCAATCCCCATGAATGATTTAAAAATGACTGTGGGTTTTCCTCCAGGAGGTGAACTTGACCCACTTGGCTGAAAATGTGCTTTTCCAAACCGTAGGTGGATTTAGAGGCAATAGAAGATTGCGAGGAGGAGACTAAGTGTACAGTACGTGTGTGGAAAGAGGGAAGAAAATCAGGTTGTAACGTTGTGTGGAATAGGTAAGCGGTGGACCTCAGTCTCCTTGTATGAGTCCCCGGGGAGTGACAGATTGTGGACAGGAACAGAATGAAAAAAAGTCGGGGAGGTGGAAGAAGTTTTTGAGAACAATTTAGCGACTTATCGTAAGAGAAAAGAAATGTTCGACCTCCTCCCCCCCGCTGTGTGTAAGATTGTCTTATGTTGATGACTTCATCCCAAACAGTCAGCTCAGGTTGCTGATCTCTCTTTACGCCGGGCATTGAGTCAGATCTGTTTCACGCTCCAATCCTCGCCTTTTTAATTGAAGTTTTCGTCAGTGTTTTTCAACTCCCATCATTCAGTCATCGATTCTTTCAGAGAGCGCTGGAAACGAAGGCACACGAAGAACTGGGACGAGCTGAAGCTTCGGCCACTCTGTTAGTATTTTTATTGGTCCCAGTGCGTCTGTGGAAAATAGCCTCCAAAATTTATTGTTTCTATAATGCCAGTAAGTTCTGTGCTTTGATAGATGATGCTTTCACTAGCTCAAAGTTTCTCCCTCAATCACAAACTCCAGTCAGAGATGGAGAGAAAGGCGGGGAAAAAAATGAGAGAGATGATTGACCCCGCTGAGTATGGAGCTGTAGATGGGTGAAACTCCCAGCTGATTGACTCTGTGGTATGAATTCAGACTCTTGCATGTGTAATTGTCCTGGATACGTGAGGCAAGAAGAAAAACTTCCAAAGTGTTCTCTTTGAAGAACCCGTCTGGTTACACCAAACCAAAAGACCGATGGAGAGTTATTCTCGAATATGAATAAGCACACTGCAGGACCACCACTTCAATGGAATAAAAAAAAAAAATTGAAGGAAAATGTCAGCTGCAGCTCGCTAATGCAGAACCAGAACAAAAGCCTGTATTAGTCCTTGATGGCCTAATGTACTGTGGATTTTTGCAGATTGTTATACATATCATTACCCTTTCCTTTTTTTCCCCTGACTCTCACTCTCTTTCACCGTCTCATTTTCTCTTTTCCCCTTCCAAACAGAGTCGACTGTATTTTTCCCTGAACAGATCCGCTCAGTAGAGGAAGATGTTGGAGAGCTTTTCATCCCAGTGCACCGCAGTGGAGACATCAGCGAGGAGCTCATGGTGGTCTGCTACACACAGCAGGGTACAGGCTGGCCTTTTTTCACCTCATCTAACCCATTTCCCCCCCTGTATACACTGCAATCCTGCCATATTTGTGGACAGAGTGATCACACCACATGGTTAATGGTATAAAAAGCTGGGTCTGATTTTTGACTACATACGATATATTCACCTGTATAATGAAGTCTCAGCTTGCCTTACTTCAAATCACAAAACGAATAGATCGTGTAATTGTTAACACCTGAAAAGCGAGGCATGTTTTAGTCTTGTGATATATACATCTGGATAACAGGCTATGTCTTTGTTATATCCATGTGTAGGTGGAGTGTCGGGTGCAGCTTTTGTCACCACCTATGCAGTTTGACAGTACCCGTTAAATCTGTTTAAAGTCAACTCAGCTCTCTGGAAAAGAAGCTGTTCACACGGCATTTGCATTTTCACAAATCACATGTTAGCAGCCTAAGCACAGCAGGATCACACTTAGCTGTTAAGTTTTGCAAGAATTCTTGATTCCTTACATGCTCCACAACATCCTCTTACCTGTTAATAATTCAGCCATACTATTAATTGCTTTTCACAGTTAATTCAGTGGACAGCGTGTGAAAAATGAAAGATTTCTAACAAATTCTGACAAAACTTGAAGGAAATTTACCTCTGTGCTCTTTGCCAACATGCAGAACCATACACCGACAGACCTTCTGACAAACCCAATGAGGGTTTGTCAGAAGGTTTGTACAGACTCAAGAGCATGGAGGAGATTACAGGAGACAAGCAGTTACTATAGGAGACCTGGACACGGTTGTAGAAGGTCCTTAACCCATCAGCAGGACCAGTATCTGCTCTTCTGTACAAGGAGAAAGAGGGAGAGCACTGCCATCCTGTTCCTCAAGGTCACACTATTGACCTCCAGCAGGCCACTGGTGCGAACGTCTCTGATCAGAAATAGACTTCATGAGGATGGCCTAAAGCCTCGACATTTTTTAGTGGGCCCTGTGCTCGCTGTCTGACACTGTGAAGGTGATTGGTATTTGCCAAAGAATACCAGAATTGGTAAGACCACCACCGGCATCCTGTGGTTTTATGAGGGCAGGTTCACCCTAAGCACATGTGACAGATGTGAAAGGGTCTGGAGAAGCCGCAGAGAACATTATGCTGCCTGTAACATCGTTCACCGATGGAGAGACGAACAAACTATGAAACCATTATGAGACCTTACGCTGGTGCAGTGAGTGGCCCCCACCCTCAGCTGACATAAATCCAGTAAAACACCTCTAGGACATCATTTTAGGTCCTTCTGATGCTGCTATGTTGCACCTCAGACTCTCCAGGATGCCCCGGTCCAGATCTGGGAGGAGGCCCTCCAGAACACCTGGCGTCATCTCATTAGGAGCATGCCCCGACATTGTCAGTCATGCATACAAGAACGTGGGGGCCATACAAACTACTGAGTACCATCTTAAGTTGCTGCAATGTTATTTCAGCAAAATGGACAAGCCTGCTGCATCATTTTTTCACTTTGATTGAGTCCTCTGTAGGTTGATACATTCCATTTCCAATAAACGATCCTTTCATTGCTTACACATTACCCAGTCCATATCCGTATAATTATCCAGCATGATTTTTTTCCCCCTCAGAGATCTGATGTGTTTTCAAAGTGTTCCTTTAATTTTTTTTGAACAGTGTATTAAAAGATTTGTATCAATAACACACTGATACACATTGTACAGAGGATACCATTTATGATTCCATTTACAACTACAGGAACTTTTCATTATGTCTTTTCAACCATATTTTATTCTTTTTATGTTTTTGTGCACCCTACTCACCTTTCTTGTTGCTGGTCTCTCTAAAGGTTCGGCCTCAGGAACCATTCCCGCCACTGTCCTCTCTTACTCTGACTACATCTCCCGTCCTGAGGAACACAGCAGCCTCCTTCGCTTCGACAAGGGTGAGAGAGAGAAGCTGTGCCGCGTGGTGATCATAGACGACTCCCTGTACGAGGGAGAAGAGAGCTTCAATGTTACTCTGTCACTGCCTGTGGGAGGACGTCTGGGAATGCACTACCCCACCACCAAAGTTAACATCTTGGAAGATATGGATGATGGTAATGCATTCTAATAATAGCTTTCTAACTTTATAGTTCAAGTGATCATTTCTAGAAGTTCTAACAGCTTCATAGAGAAAACTTCAAAATCTATTTGTGGTCAAACCATTTTGCTGCCAGATGTGATGTACCGTAACCTGAATCACAGCGGCTGTGGTGAACTTTGCAAAAGGTTCTTGTCTCGCTCCAGAGATTTAGAAGATTTGATTTATTTCAGCTTGGCATTAATGCTAAAGCGCATGTGCTTATACGCCCTCTTTCAAACAAGTGCTTGAAATTCTGTTGTTTTGAATTGTCTTTGGAGCCCTCATATCACAGAATTTCTCTTAATTATACTTGTTTCACAGACTTAGCGGGTGTTAAGGCATGCAGGATTAGAGTGCTGAAATAGACCCTGCACTCACAGCAGACAGATGGAATCAAACTCCTGTCACGCTGCTATTCTGACAATTTTTAATTACAGTCTAGAAGCGAGCTCAAGTCCGGTGGGACTGCATTATCACACGTGTCCCTTGTCTGCTTTCATCCAGTTACAGCATCGTATGGACCAAAGTAGATTAAATATTCTGAAAGCAAGAGAAATGTGTAGATGATTTATCTGGGGACTGACATGCCTGCTGGGAAATACCTATTGCAATCTGTATGCGTTCTCCACCATCTCACTATTCTGCATTGATTTACTTTAGAGACTTCACAGTGACAGAATGATGTCTGTGCTCTGGATTTTTTGCTAAATGCCACCATATAGATTAAAAAGTAAAAGTCAGTAAAAGTCACAATTTTTTGTATCTCTTTTGGAGATAAGGCTGTAATGACTATAATGAATTTGAGTCAAATACCAGTGATGTAACAAAGGCCATAAAGACAGTCTTCATTGCCTTTATGCACAACGTGGTTCTCAGCTTACACGCTTGTTGTTCAGACACCCATTTGTCATCTATCTGGACAAATACAGACTGTAAGAGCTGGTGTTTTAGGACAAAGGAAAAAGTCAAATCAAAAAATTATAATATATATAATCAAGCTGAGAACACATCCTTACTCGTTTTCTGTAGTTTGTGGCAATGCTCTTTATTGGGTTTAAGATTAAAATGTAGAAAAATGAAGTCTTATTTTACAGACATTTTATAATCTTGCTTTCTTTTTAGGACGTCTTTCATTTTGTCATGAACTGTTTGTGTCACGGAGGCCTCATCACGCTACTGCCAAACGGCAGCCTGGGATAAATAAAACAATGACGACTTACAACTGAGAACTCATTTAGGGATACAAACAATTGTGCCAAATTGACTGTGCATATGTGCGGGGAGGCATCTGGGGGCTAGTTAACAAGAAACATGACACATTGTCTGATTGTTAGTAAATTGTCAGAAGACTTCAGACTTGGTGCTGAGTTCAAAGGAATGGAAATGTGTTTGTGAGAGCCCAACTCCAGTGAGAGATTATGTGTCATTTTTAGCCTCCCAGAGGATAATACGCTGTCTGACAGTGCTCTAATACCTGCACCCAGGCAGTCAAACTGCAGCCTCATTTTCTTTAGTGCAACTTCCAATTGGCCAGGAAAATAGTGAAACAAGAGTTATGCAGAATGTGTTTACTTGTGTCACATGGTTCCTTGCATCTGCATGGATGTTTATGTGTGAAGGTAAGGTAAGGTAAATGGTGAGAAAAGCACTTAAAAAACACTTAAGTGTGACTGGTAGTCCTCTCTCTAGCCCCATTTTTCCTTCCCTCAGGTTAGAGTCAAGTTCACCTGGCTGCTCTCCTTCCATCTATTTATCCACTATACCTCTCTCTCTCTCTCTCACACACACACACACACACACACACACACACACACACACACACACACACTAATTCTCACTTCAGCTGAGAAAAAAAGTCCCAGAGATATCTGCTTGATTTAGTACTTTATCAGATTAAACTCTACAGTACCTGTCGCCCTGAGTGTTGCGCTCTGCATGGTTGCACATTTTGACTCAAAGTGAGTGTTGTCATCTCCTTGTACCCTGCCAAGGAGAGACGAACACGCAGACTTTTCGGATGGGTGCATATGGCCAAAGCTGAGTTTGTAGAATTGTAGATTAGCTCTGAGTATCTCTTGGAAACCCAGGCCTTCATTTCAATATTAGGGCAGCTTGAGTGTTGGTCACACCAAAGCTGCAGTATACCTCTGGCTATTTTTTACACCCTGACTGAGTGGAAACAGTGGGGTTACTTTGCATTTCAGAAGGTGAACTTTTTTTTGTTTGTGCAGTTATCAGCAATACTATTTTTCTATATTATAAGTCTTCAACTACCCATTATTTCTTAATTTTTTGCTAGAAAAATGGGAAATATGACCACTGAAATTCAGTTTGCACATTTACTGAAATGTGCCATCATGCACAAAGGATCAGATGCTGGTCCTGCTGATGGGTTAAGAACCTTCTATGGCTCTGTCCAGCTCTCCTACAATAACTGCCTATCTGCTGGAATCTCCTCCATGGCCCATCTGGCAACAGCACATATTGATGTGCCGTCCTGGATGAGTTGGACTACCTGTGCAACCTCTGTAGGGTCCAGGTATCGTGTTATGCCAACAGAAGTAACCTGGCCAAATGCAATACTAATGAAAGAAAAACGCTCAAAATAGATGAGAAGGGAAAAAAATGTCAGTGACTTCCACCTGTAAAACCACTCCTGTTTTGGGGGTTGTCTCATTGTTGCCCCTCTAGTGCACCTGCTGAAACTAATTAACCTCCTCTGCTGTTTAACTTACAGAACTGTTTTAATCAATATCCCAGAAGTTTAATTGACTTGATGCTATATTCTGATTAATAAGTGTTCCTTTAATTTCTTCGAGCAGTGTGTGTGTGTGGCGGGGTTTGGTCCAAGTTTTGATGGTCTAGGAGGAGAAAAAAGAACAAAAAAACCCAACAGATTTCACAGGTGTCACTGTAGAAAACCTGGAGGAGTAGGTGACCCATATGCTGAAGGCTGCTGCAGGGGCATGGGTTCAAATCTGAGCCAGCCTGTTCCCTGTGTGTCACTATTCCCTGTTTTCCTGTCAAATCTTTCCACTATTCAGGCTAATAAAAGCTAAATGCCAACAAAAAGACAAAGGTTTGTTTATTATAGTTAGATATGACCTACCTTCTTAATCATTCCACGATCCCATATGACGTTTATTACCTAAAAGCCTCCCTACCAAGTGATATACTGCATACAGACAGTTTTCTAAGCTTGTATTAGCGAGCCTCCTGCAAAAAAAAAGGGCCCATTCTTTACAGGACAGCTGAGAATGTGCTATAAACTGCATTTAAAGGTGCAGTGACACACAAATGGCTACAGACACCCACACACTGGTAATTATCATAATTTGGCTTTACACCTTCCCCAGCCTTCACACACACTTCAGAGTGCTAAACCACAGGCGTTGTCCCAGAGGGAAGACAGGATTCATTTCTCATTCATCAGTCATCACTCACCTCCCTCTTGTGGTGTCACGCAGGGGGGAGCGCAGTCAAGACATGTGTGAATACAGACATGTTTATTAGCATCCTAGCAGAAGTGTCCTCACTGGGCATAGAAGGAACTGGAGCCAGATTGCTTGCATTTAGTGTTTAAAGATATGCTACACGTCCACACTCTTACAAGCCCCTTGTTTACCGGTGTTTACGGTCAGACGTTTTTATCCATGTGTTTTTCCTACCTACGCAGTCTGTTACTTTGCTTTTTACTCTGCCTTTGTGCAAATACACACATTCTGTTTGCATTACAAGCCAGTGATCCATCTGTTAGGTAACAGTGAGTGTGTAGGAAGAAAAGGTAAATGAGAAAGACAGATGCATTGAGGAAAGAAGTCTTTGGATGGGGCGAGAGAGGGCACAGGCTGCACTTGATGTGCAATACTCACTGGATATTATTACCCTGAGCTGTCACTTGTTATGTGAAGCTGGCAGTCAAAATGCAACTGCAGATTTTTTTTTTTCCTCGGTCCCTTTGTTAAATACTCCACTTAGCTTTTGTTATGTGGCCTAGTTAAAGTATATAAATAAAACATGAAAGTTCATATATCAGTAGTGTAATATTCAGGAAAAAAAAATCTTTGGCTTGTTAAGTATTTGATCGTGACACGAAAACACGATAACACACGTGCTATTTTTGGATTATATGCCGGAATATAAGAAACAGGCCAGTTTAAAATGGAGACAGCAGAACTTTTTTTCTGTCACTTTTTATGACTCGACGCGGGTGCGGGGGAAAGGGGTGGGGGTGGGGGGCAGCTTGTGAGAGATGAAACTGTCAAATACACACTGGACTGCCTCCACTTTGCTGCCTCAGGAAACAATCCTAGTTCAAACAAGCCTTTGAGCAGTCTGGGGGGCCGCATTCTCTTTGTCTCTCCATCTCACTACTTTACAGTCAGGGAAAAAGACTCACACACACACAGGCTTTGTTTCAGTGTTAACAGCATCCATATTTGTTAAAAGTACTTAATTATTCTGTCGGGAGAAACAATTAAAATTAAAAATGTGTGGATTTAAGGCCGATAGATGTTGAAAGGTCACACTCCCCTGCAGTTTAACTTCAGACTAATGGCCTGCCGCTTTTTGACCGTTGTGTCCAGCTACTGGCTATACAAATGAATTGTGCCAGGCTGCAAGTGGCTGCTGGAGATCTATACAGATCTATAGATTAGTACCACTACTTCTGCTGATTTAGCTCATATATGCTACGTCGGCGGTCAAATTAAAGTATGAAGAAAAAGTCACATGTGTGCTGACCTTAAAAGCCTCCAGATACTGAATATCTCAGAGTGATAATATTACAAAAAAAATAATGAGTCAGCTAATGCATTTAAAGACAGAAATCATTGAAACTACACAGAAATTATGAAGCTGTAGTCTGGAATCAAGAAGCAGTAATTACAGCCATTTATTTATTTCTTGTCTTTGCTCCCCAGTTCCTGTGTTTTACTTTGGGGAGGTAGAGTATCATGTGGATGAGAGCGATGGGTATGTGGAGATCAAAGTGTGGAGGACGGGAACGGATTTGTCCAAATCTGCAGCCGTTACTGTCCGCTCTCGCAAGGCAGAGCCCGTCTCTGCAGAAGGTGAGCTCCCGTACAGTTAAAGTATTGCTTCTGACGGATAAGAATATTGAATTGACCAGTAGCATTATTTGTCATTTACCTGCATTCTGTGTGTCTGTATATTTTATTTACAGCCGGTATTGACTATGTGGGCATCAGTCACAACCTTGACTTTGCTCCAGGCGTCAGCACACAGACATTCAGGGTAATCATCCTGGATGACCTGGGACAGCCAGAGCTGGAGGGGATTGAGAGCTTTGAGCTGGTCTTACGCATGCCAGTGAATGGCATACTGGGAGAACCTGGAAAGGCTACAGTCTTCATAAATGACTCAGTGTCTGACTGTAAGTCACTCTATATTGCCGAGAATTTTCATAAATACACTCATAAAGGCATTTTAACTTTATGTTTAATGTGATTAACTCAAACTCACACAGACAATGTGTTGGAATTGCCCTAGGAACACATTACTGTAGGAAAATGATATTAGCATTGAGCTCACAGCATCACTGTCAAGCCTGTTTTTTCTGTTCTTTATATTACTGATAATAATATAATAAAATTAAAGATATTTGTCAATATATGTGTATAGAAATATATAAATAAGCCTTAGAAAGTTTGTCAAACTTCTTCAGATTTTAATTTAGCTGCATTAGTAAACGCAAAGTTATAATTAATTTGTCACTGTGTGTCCATAGTTCCACGGCAATCATTACCACTGTTAGCTTGATGTGACAGCTATGTTATTTTATTTGGTCTTTCATTTCAGCTTATTCTAATTCCAGCAAGGGAGAAATTATCTCTGCGTTAATCTTATGAAATGACTGAACTATCCTTTTTGACTACAGTGCCAAAGGTCCAGTTTCGTGAGCCGGTGTACACTGGAGAGGAGAGCGATGGCCAGATCACAGCAACAGTGTACCGCAGTGGTGACATCAGACATAAATCTTCTGTCCGCTGTTACACCCGTCAGGGCTCTGCGCAGGTCGCCTCAGACTTTGATGAGCGGCCAAACACAGATGCCTCTGTCATCAGTTTCTTACCAGGTTCTTCAGTAATTGCACTGTTACATCATGCATGCTTTCATTAAATTCTTTGTTTCCTTCGCTGTGAAAGCTGACACCTTTTCAGATGAATAAACAAGTTTCGCAGAAATGTAAAAAGAAAGAAATCCACATCAACAACTGCTTTAACGGTTCCCTTTTTTTCTTGTTTTTGTTCTCCTTATTTTATTTTATTTTTTTCAAACATACTCAGCATGCAAACAGCTTCCTTAAACTTTTGAGGGACTGAATAAAGGGAAGAATAATTATATAAATAAGATTTTATATCCTCTACAGATAAAAGAAGAGTAGAAGCCTTTTTTCTTCCATTTCAATTTTTTTGACATGTCACATCTTGTCAACCGTTTTGCTGTACATTCTAGGCGAAGTGGAGAAGCCGTGTATTCTGTCTCTGGTTGATGACACGCTGTATGAGGATGGAGAAGAGCTCCGGCTGGTTTTAGGGAACCCGAAGAGCAATTCACATTTTGGCGCATCAGTTGGAGCTCTGAATGAGACGCTTGTGAAAATCAAGGATACGGCAGACAGTAAGTGGAAGAAAGAAGGCAGAGGTTGAAAAAGGTCAGATATTAACTGCTTTAAAAAACAGAAGCGGCTGAAGAGCACTGGCTTTTGAATTTAATTCATAGAGAAAATTTTAAGTACATCAATACATCATTATTGTTGATGACCAGGTAGTAATTACAATCAGACTTCCAAAAAGATTGTGCCACTTTGTAGAATATACATAAAAACACAATACAGTGATTTGCAAATCTCAAAACCCATTTTTTATTCACAACAGAGCATGGAAAGCATATCAAATGTTTAAACTTCTTTTAATAGTCTGTAAACATCTGGGAACTGAAGAAACCGGCTGCTGGACTTTTGGGAGAGGAATGTTGTCCCATTCTTATCTGATATAGGCTTCTAGCTGTTCGGCAGCCCTGGCTCTTCATATTTTTAATTTCATGATGCACCAAATCTTTTCAGTTGGTGAAAGGTCTGCACTCCAGGCAGATCAGGTCAGCACCCATACTACTATAAATGCTGTTAGACAGTAATAGCTGCAGACATATGCAAGGTGTTCCCTGAAAAAGACACTGTTTGGATGGAAGCATATGTTGCTCTAAGACTTGTGCATAAATGTATATAACTTTCAGCACTGATGGTGTCTTTCCAGATGTGCAAGCTGCCAGTTCAATAGACACTATAGATGCAGGATTTTGAATTGAGCGCTGACAACAAGCCGGATGGTATTTCTCCTCTTCCAGAGGACGAGGTTTACCATTTTAAATGATTTAGCACATTTTAAATAAACTTTTCATTTAAAATCCTTCTTGATCTGGTTAAATGTTCTTTAACCATGATTTGTAGAAGGCACAGTGAACTGTGTTCAAAGACGATGATTTCTGGAAGTGTTCCTGAGTACATCGGTGATTTCCATGACAGAATCGTGCCTGTGTTTAATGCTGTGCACTCATTTACATTTTACACAGTTTTCTGATCTACTTGGAATTGATGTTGTAAAAGTTTTTGCGTACAATTCAGTGAGTTTGCTTTACAATTTAATTCTGTCCGACTTAGAACCCATCATCCGTTTTCTGGACACCAAGTTCAGTGTTAATGAACCAAAGGAAGCCAGCGCTGTAACCACTGTGAAGATCCCTGTGGTACGAGTGGGTGACACATCAAAAGTGTCGGTCGTTCGCGTTCACACTAAAGATGGGTCAGCTGTCTCAGGAGAAGACTATTATCCTGTATCTCAAGGTAAATCCTACACATATCCTCTTATGGTGTGATATGATTAAAAGCCCAAGATGCATAAAAGAGCTTCAATGCATTGCACAGTTCTCTTTTTGAACTGTCATTAAAGACCAAAAGCTGTCTTCCTCTCCTTCCGATTCCCTTTTCTCAGCAAGTTAGTGACGTGAAAACATGTGAAACAAACTTTCAGTAACTCACTAATAAATACAAACCTCTACAGCACCATTAGTAATCACAAGATACACCAAATTTGCACTTCCTGATTGATTTCTATTATGCATTTGCAGCAGCCAGAGAGGTGAAACAAGGGTCCCTATAGGAATGTTAGATTAATGAAAGTGGGCATAGGGTTTTATTTGGGCAAGGGTCATTAATTTATAATTTTATCTCAAATGGAGAAAGGTGATTTCTGCAATAGTCCAGTGGGAGGTTATGTAATTTTTAATAAAATTTCAGCAGTCTTCATGTCAGCAGGATGAGGTCTTTTGTTCTATCTGTTCAGCTTTTAGCCCAAAGTGAACTTTTCTAAGCTTAATCAAGGCTTGAAATATTTATAGAATACATTCAGTCAATTCAAATTATACCTGCCTACCCACCGTTAAAATTTCCCCGCAGTTTTGAATCATACAGCCGTGAATTTCTCATATTGCACAATATTTTCTCGCCGCAGCACATTTCTAATGCAAAGCTCTATTACTTACCGTGCAAGGAGATGGACCACCTTTGGCACTATGCAAATAGAAACCTGCAATGCTTTTTAGCTAAGTGATATATTCTTCTGAAGCAATAAAATGTGCATTGGGCTAATCTGCAAGGCCTTTTTATTTCCTGTAAAAATGTAAATTCGGCAAAAAAGAGGTAGAAATCTGGCCTGCAAGTCAATTACTTTTATCTCCGGAAAAGATATCGATCGGTGCGGTACACTTTTCCTAATAATGATCTATTTGTGCCATACCGTGTGCTTTCTCCACAGTTAATCAGTTACATTTTAAACTGTTACCCTGATGATTATGTGTTTCTATATTTGTGTGTGCCCAGTCCTTGAGTTCAAGCAGGGGGATAAGCAAAATGTGGTGGAGGTGGAGGTGCTTTTTGATGGAGTCCGAGAAATGAGGGAAGCGTTTACTCTCCATCTGAAGCCTGATGAAAACATGGTGGCTGAAACTCAGGTCAGAAGTGTGTGCATGCTTAACTGCCACAGAGCGATCACACAAAATCTAAACTGACAGCTCAGGAATTTAAAGCTTAATGAAAAAGTAAAAAGATTAAAAGCTTTTTTTTCCTGATTTGACCCATATTTATCCAGGTCAGTCCCAGTGAGATCAGAGATCTTTTTTTACAAGGGTGTCCTGGCCCAGACACCAGCAGCACTTTACTGTAGTTGCAACCAAAAGGGCAATGAAAACATTTCGCAATGAATA